>JASSUY010010844.1:0-16477 GCA_032466535.1 Forpus xanthops
GCAGTAGTGATTTATGTTATCCTTTAGTTACTAAACTGTTCTTATCTCAACCTGTGGGAGTTGCATTCTTTTGATTCTCCTCCTCATCCCCCCGGACTGGGGAAGAGCGAGCGGGGAGTGAGCAGAACTGTTTAAGGGCCTCAAACCACAACATGTACACTCTCCAACTCTGTAAGCACTAGCAGAGTACACATCACAGGATAAAGCATCGTCTCCAGTGTTAATAGGAGGTTGCAATGAAGTCAGATATAAATATCTAGGAATATGCATAAGTCAGACAGAATTTAAAAACAAACAAAAAAAAGGCAGTATCAATCTACATAATTTCATTTCCTGTAAAGGAATAGGCTATCTTAAGTGTGCGTAAACAGCAATATTACTCATGGCTACACCACAATGCAATCGCTTACTGGATTTGAATGAGGTTTCCTTGAATATAAATGAAGAGACAGAGTGAAGATAAAAAAGCAGCTGAAGCTAGAAACCAGAAAACTTAAAAAGAAAATGATCAAGTCAGACACACCTCCTTTTATTGTGTGGATGTGGGAATTATTATTAAATCAATAGATTTATAACACTAGCCAGATTGAAGTATAATGTGAAAGAAAACTGCTTCTGAATTGCATTCTGCCAATGTGCCTTGACATCCAGCATTAATGCCAGTGGAACCCTAAGCCCCTTTTAAATACAGTCTTAAACTTACATCAAACTGTTTCAGAACTGGTGATTTTTCGGAAGACAAATGATTGCAGAGTCCTCCTCACAAATGCATATCCCTTTGTTCCAAGAGAAATCTAACACTTAGGTCATCTATGGTAAAAGGCATCATTCAGGCCTGCAACATCTTCAGCATGTTGATTATTAACTAAAAATTATGACAAGAAATGGGAAGAATTTCATCTTCCCTTGTCAGTGTATTGCCCTGATCTGAAGCAAACCCAAGAGAGTAGCAACATGTAATCCCCTAGGTCTGAAACCAGACCAATAGGATTATATCCAAGCCTTTTCAAAAATTTGTTGAAAAAAACAAAAAGACCAATACATGAGATGACCCACTTGAACTGTCTTCCCATATTATTCTGGGACCTGACTCACTCCACTCTCAAGACAAGCAGAAACCAGAGCAGAAACTGCCATGAAACCCTGACAACAGAAAAATCTCATCTGAGACAGCTTGAAATGAGAAGCCAACCTCCTCTCTGGTAGCCAGTACAGAGATGATGGGAGACTTAACATGGCAAAAAGAAAGGAGCATCCCAGAATAGATGTAGCAAACTACTAACAATGAAAATAAATGAGAAAAAGATACTCTGTCTTCTCCCACAATTAACATCTCCTATGGACCAGACAGTTGGAGTCTGGATTCCTCTAAACAAATCAAAGCTGCCTTCCTCCTCTATGGGCACTAGAACAATGTTAACAACAAAAGACAGCAGCAAAGACTGAGCTGAAAGAGCAAGAAAAAAATTCACTCCATTCCAAGAAAAAATCTTGGAGATTACAATGGCAAACCCACAACAGTGGATATATTGGTTATCATGACAGCACTTGCTACAGCAAAATTTCTACAGAGACTAGCTGAGCTGGACACAGTTTCTCCACTATTGTCACAACCTTTCTACCACAGAAAGAGATGAATTCAGATTAAAAAAAGGCCGACTTGGACATTTGCTTCATGAAATGTAATTACTTCTGACTCAGTATGTTATAAAACTTACTTAATTTTAAAATATTTCTGCTGCAGAAATCTGAAAGTATTTTTAGTTCAATTTTATTAATTTCAAAGGGGAAGTTATTAGATTGAATATTTAGATGTTTACTTCCTTGTTTAATGGAGACTGATAAATCTGAAGTTTTCTAACAATCTGAACTGAAAAAATTACTCTTAAATAGCATGAACGTCTGTCCAGGGTTCAGCAGTAGCAGTCATTTTTCTCCTTTGTGGCTGGCGCAGCACTGTATTTTTGACTTTCAGCCTGGGAACAACACTGATAACACTGATGTTTTTAGTTGTTGCTAAGTAATGTTTACTCTGACCAAGGACTTTCTGAGTCTTATGCTCTCCCAGGGAGGAAGGGAAGCTGGGAGGAAGCAGAGAGAGAACACCTGACCCAAACTGACCAAAGAGGTATTCCATGCCACAGCATGTCATGCTAAGGATGTAAAAACATAGGGCAGAGACCTGGAAGGGTGTGGGGGGTCGTGGCTGGGTCAGGCTTGGTATCGAGTGGTGAGCAGTTGTATTCACTATCCTTGTATTTCCTTTGACATAATTATTATTGGTGGTAGCAGTAGTGATTTGTGTTATACCTTAGTTACTAAACTGTTCTTATCTCAACCTATGGGAGTTGCATTCTCTTGATTCTCCTCCCCATCCCCCCAGGAGCTGAGGGAAAGAAAGAAGGGGGAGTGAGTGAGAAAACTGGATGAGTTATAGTGACTTAAACCACGACAACATCTTGTTTCAAACCCTTAGGCAACAACTGACTCCAGATCCTGACAGAACAGTACTAACATCTGAAACTGTCTCTATGTGCATGTGTAGCACCTGAACAGGATACTCATCACAAATGAGTAAAGCAGCTCATATCCATCCAGTCTTCTTTCAAACTTTCTGAGATACAACCAAACTTTTCAAAAGAATCAAAGGATTTTAAAAGCTTCCATGGACAGGAGAAAATATATTGGACTCAAAATTCTACTTTTCTACTTTTTTTAAGTCCAGTTGTCTCTGTTACCTTACTTATTTGTATGGCAAATGTGGATTCACTCACATGTACAGTTAGTTGCCAACTAAAATTACATTTCATATTACCCAACTGAAATGACAGTTTATATCATTCAAAGCAAGATATGGCCTCCTTGTGTAATGACAATAAATAATTCTTTAAGACGTTTCTGAGATCCAGTTTCACAACTTATTTAAATATAGTGAGGAAAACAGAAGCCAGTAACATTTTTATATCAATACTTAAAGGAATTACTCGGTGTATTTCAGCTCTGCATGTTACAATTTTGAGCATAGCAGGTTATTTGCATAGTGTCATCTTCCAAAAATATAAAAGCTACTTATAAATACAATTGAAGACTACAATGTCTAAGATTATTAAAAAAAAAAAAAAAAGGAATTGATGCCAATCTGACTGAAAAAAGTCGCCATTTTGGGACTTTAATGCTTTCAAAACTTGATGTGTTTAAAACAAGAAATTTTATAGCAGATGGGATTCCCAAACTTTTCAAATTATGAGGCTCATTTTAATTTTATTCACTCAAATGTTAAACTTGGACAAAACATTGCTTAAAAGATCAAATCAGGCATAAAAATCTCAACAGAAACACCCGTACCATCTACACAGAAGTAAAGTTTGAATGAATACATCTTGAATGATATCTCTTATAAATGCATTAGAGATAGCAAATGTTTAACCAAGTAGATAATCTTGAAGCGGTCCAACAGAAAGACAGGGTCAAGGGGAAAAAGCATTTCAACAGTAAAATAAGAATAGCACAGGATCATTCTGAATCTTACCTCTCATAATTGGCAGAGAGGCTCAGAAACAGGAGCAATTTTCAGTGTAGTATAAGGTCAGGTGAAAAGTACTTGTGCTACTCCGATTTCCAGCCACTTGAAGTTCAGGATTCCCAGAGCCAAGTATGACATCTTTCTACTAAAGAATTCTCTTTGATTCTTTTCCTTTCATTACATTTCCCAGTAATTTTCTACACACGTAAATTTTTAGGACCCTCAAAAACCTAAAGAAAGTCAGTCTGCAACATTTTGTGCCCTATGAAGCATAAGCCCTTTTTACTTCCTTTGCATAGAATCGGCCAGGCTGGAAAAGACTTCCAAGATAATCAAGTCAACCATTACGCCAGGAGAGCTTTTTTCGAGGAATGTCCTTGGCTGAAGCTTCCCTGGTGTATGCGCTGGGAAGCACAAACAGGCCCCAGGAGGGGCCTCTTAGCACTGTGATACTATGATAGCTTGGTCAGTACCAAAGCCATGCTGACTTGCATGCCCCCAGTGTCTACTCATGAGCATTCTCAGCCCCTGCCTGGCCACCCAGAGATGTCAGAAAGCAGGCACTCACTGGTAGCACCCCATATAGGAGCTCTCTCAGCCTCCTAATTCTGTGGACAGCCCAAGGGGAGGGCTTGTGCAGTGCCTTGGCATTAGATGAGACAGTGACACTGGGACATTGTCCCAGCAGCAGTGATCCCTAGGGGCTGGCTAGTGGAAGATGCTTTGTAGGGCACTGGTCAGCTGCCCTGTGAAGATGAAGCTGTAGAAATGATGTGAGGAAGCACAGGAGGGATCAGTGCTCCTCAGGGAGTTTGCCTTCCAGTCCACTGTTAAAAGCAGACATGAAGCTGCTGAAAAGCTGAAAGGTAGGCAGGAGCAATCATTTTGGCTTGTCCCAAGTGCACTGCTGAGTCTTGATGCCCTTGACCAGCCTCCACCTGCAACCTTTGCCCATGGGACCAGGAACCTCATTTCAACTCAGCACTGGCTTTTAGTCTTTGCCTGAGCTTTATCATGGTCTGCCTCCACCTCTTTCACAGCCACGTCTGGTCATAGACACTGTGTGTCTGGAGCCTGGCACATGAACTAATTTCCCAGCTTGACCTCAGTTTAAGCTTCAAAGCAAGTTGTCCAGATCAAGAAAAACAGGTTAAGGCTAAAGATATTACCAGCCCATTAGTTACCTTCCTTAACTTCACCCTTAAAAGCAGAGTCAAGTGGCTCTTCTAGAAGAGCTCTTTTCCAGTGCAACACTGACATGAATGAAAGGAGCAACGACAATATCCAAGTCAATGCAGTGTAAGTTAATTAGCTTCTAAGGAGCTTCTGGATGTCAGGCTTTCAACTATTAAGATAAATTTTATCCCTTTTCATTAAAAAAAAAAAAAATAAAGAATAAAATCTTTCATGTCCTTGTTTCCAAGGATCTCTGATAGGAAAGGGAGTTTGGCAGTAGTTCCATAGCTGTCAGCCAAGTCATCAGGCATAGAATGTTACTTTAATAATAGATAAACGGCAACAGATTTAAAGTCAGCAGGTGTGTAACCTAGAGACATAGAAGCATTAATTAAACCAGTAAAGGAAATCAGAAGCTCAAGAAGAAAAACCTGAATAAGTATTTGGGAAGCACTGATAAGGCTTGATTTTTCTCTCTGCACAGCTTGTGCCTCCAGCAGTTCAGCCCCTAAGATGCAAGAAAACTGTGAAACAAGCTATCAAAACACTTGTCAATCACTGGACAAGCCATATGATGGTCAAAAGTTACTTCTAGGGCCTGCAGGAAAATAACGGAATGAATTTATGATGTAGGTTTATCAGTGACTAAGCAACTGTAGTTTTGATTATTGCAGCTAAGAAGCTTAAACAGAAGGGGGAGAGTGATAATAACTAAGTTAAGGATTATAATTCTTACTTTCTCTGCATGTCAGACTTTGTTTCAATTGCATTTGCTAATTTCCATGTTACAGACTTTCTGTATTACGCAGGGAAGACAGACCATTCCGAAAAAATGAAGCTAGATTGGGTGGTGCTCTTTTTCATTCCAAATGCAGGGGTTTGAAAGTTAGATAGGCAGAGGTACACATTTAGCACTGGGGATACCTGCTCCTCTTTGAAGAAGATGTGAAGCAGAATGAGAGAAGAATAACCTACATTCAAAAGAAACACAGTTGTCACATTCATTAAATTATCAATAAAAACAAATCTGAGGGAAGTCTTCAGAATATACAACATGTGTGTATTTATATATACACAAAGTATGTATGCACTATGTGCGTGAACAACTTGCTTCTTCTATGGAAATACAATTAATTGTGCTATTTTGATGTTTCCACCAAACTGTCAATTTTTGTGACTTTCAGTCTAGATTCTTTGCTAATGGCCTGAGCAAGAATGACTAGTAAATGAGAATAAACTTCTAACTTTGGTCTAAATAATCTGTACCTTATTTCAATCTGCAAGCAAATTAAATACATCAGAACTTGTCCTCTGGACATAAGACTGTCACCTTACTATCATGTGAAGAAATGTTTTCCATCTGGTTACTCAAGATAGAAGACTAATGCTGTCAGCTCCTTAGGTCAAGTGAAATTAAATCAAGATTATAGTTAGATGGAAGATACATAGTTGTTGATGTTCAAACATATTCTAAAGAGCAAAAAACACTAGCTGGAGCAGGAGTTTGTGTTTCCAGCTCTACATATTTTTATTGTATGAACGTAACACTTCTTTATCAGGGGCTGTAGTGATAGAACAAAGGGCAATGGGTTTAAAATAAAAGGGGAGATTTAGATTGGTTATAAGGAATAGATTATTTATTGAGAGGGTGGTGAGGCATTGGCACAGGTTGCCCAGAGAAACTGTGGTTGCCCTATCCCTGGCTGAAGCCCAGGTTGGATAGGGCTTGGAGCAAACTGGTCTAGTGGAAGGTGCTTCTGCCTGTGGCAGGGGGTTGGAACTGGATAGTCCTTTCCAATCCAAAACATTCTATAATTCTGTGAAAGGATCTGGCTTCAAAAAAAAATTTCTGTTGTTCTGCTGAAAGAAGATTGTTCATCACTTTATAAATGAGGTGGAACAAAGAGAATAGGGAATGGAATAATCTAGTAAAGAGAAACATTTCTCATATAAAAAAGGTTTTTGAGATACCGCATATTCAGAACCTGACTGATTATCACACTACACTCATTTCTTCAGTTCTTAACTTACACGTGGATAGACAAGATGGAAATGTGACATTAGAGAAAAAGTAAATAGAGCATTGTAACAGCAGCTGAAAATGCAATTGGGTTTTCAAAGCATTATTATTTCAGATTTGTTACCAGTAATACATAAAATGGGTATCCAGTTTTCAAAAGAATAAGTCTGTCATTACTACTATGTGGACCCCATCCTAATCTGCATTCTTAGTGAAACTGAAGCTAATCTAGAACCCCAACATGGAAAAGGGTCCTCTTCCTTAGGATTTTGAAGGGGTGACAATGGAGGCATAATGAGCAGACCAGCGATGGAAGGAACTATCTCAGATTGCCTAATGAAACCACCTCAAAATACCAGAAATAAATGACAGATTTCCACAATAAGCCTTCTCTTAGTTGCTTGCAGCCATTCAAATGACATACATTTTCCATTCTCTTCTCTATATCTTAATGCACAGGAAGCAGATGATTTTTTTCAGCACGTTACTTTTCTATGAAGCTCTCAAACTGAAGTTCTATGCTTCAGTTACTTAATTTATTCATGAAATATTTTGCATTTCATGCTACCTCCCCCCAATAACCCCAGGCAAAATCAGCACAAGAACTAGTGTTTGAGAAAGGTATTTCAAATTATTTGCACTGCATTGAAAACCTAGCTGAAAAATGAAATTCACTTGGGCTTTGATGTTGAGAGTCTAAAAGAGAAGTTTTTCTCATCAGTAGAAATCTTCTTTTAGTGAACATTTTACCTAAAGAAAACAAGATCAAAACAACCCCAAGTGCTAATTACATTCTGCATATGAAGTTGCTCCACCTTCAGAAGCACAAGCAATGAACGGACAGATTTTTTAATAAACAGCTTCTTTTACAGGAAATTAGAACTGTACAACACTATTGAAGAGAAAGCAACAGCAGAGCTCTTTTAATTCACTGAAAACAATTCAGCAATTTAGTCATAATGGAAGGAGGACACATCAGTTATAGGACTTGTGCATTAACAGCAAAACTAATCTGCATAAGCATATTGATGTTGTACAGATGTCTCTGGAGTCCGACTTAAAGAAAACAAGATGTGGCAAAATGAAAGAGCTGCAAATGGAAAAAATGCAAACATCTGTGAACAAGTTCAGTAGTCTTGCTGCAGACTAATCAATCACCTGGTAAGTATATGATGAACACATATGGGAATGCCCAAAGTGGAATAACAGGTAGATAAATTGGGTGATACAATTTTGCTAGTTCTGCTGCCACAATGGGAAAGCAACCATTCTTTCTGGTGATGACAGTTATTCCCTCCAGCCATCACCACTAATTAAATCGCTGTCTTTCCTATTCCACTTTTTCCCCAGATATAGATATGATCAAAGGCAGAACAATACAAAGAAGGAACAGGAAACTAGATTTAAGTAATAATTTTAAAAGCAAACTGAGATAGCCTGAGAGACTAAAGCAATCACATGGAAAATAGAGCATGCTTCTGACAGGAAGATGGGAGCAACCGCGTGTGAGGTGATATGTGTATGACTATAATGTTGTAATTGAAACCTCACACCTTTCATAACTCTTAAAATTGCTCGAAAAATGCATAATGCACATACAAATGGGAATGGTTTATGGATAGTTTATCAGTAATGTATTTACAGCAGGTTATTACAAGCTATACTGCAGCTTGTTTCAAAGTTAGGATTGACTTGGTTTCAAATACTAGAGCAGACTCAGAAAAGAGAAGCTCTCTTTGAAAAATAAATCATTCATTACTTATTCAAAACCATGGTCCAGGTTAACATTTACAGGAGTCTGTATGCGTAGTAGGAGCTGCATTCCAGTGCTCAAACCCCCTCCTATCCACATGCCATGCGTTTCTAGTGATAAGCATAAAGGCTAAAAAAAAAAAAAAAAAACAACCAAAACCCACAACAAAAAATCAAAGTAGAATCTATAGAAATTGGTATTAGTCTATCTTTGTGGCTTTTAAATGACAGATACCATCAATAAAACAGACAGGAGAAAGTTTCAGCTGAAGTGATCCCCCTAACTGAAGGGCCAAGTCCCTTTCCTAAGTACAATACATAGCTTTGCTGAAGCGGCCTGGGAATGCTCTCACGCTCTTCCCTTCCACAGGCCAGGTCAGATGCTGGTCACTGCTGGACACAATTCACCCCTCAGGTGCCCTGAGAACCTTGTGTCACTGCAAAGACTCCAAGACTTTCTTCTCTTATGCAAGGAATACAGAACTAGGTGCAAATGGGGATTTAACAACAGAAAAAAAAAAAAAAAAATTCATGCTGTGACACGAACTCAGCATGTCAATACTGATAAAATTCCATCAGCTTCAGTGGTGACTGGCCCTTAGTCAGTATCCCCAGAAGAGACTCATATCCCAACAGCATCATAGAATTATAGTACCATTGAACAGTTAGGGTTGGAAAGGACTTCCAAGATCATCATTCCAACCCTACTGCCATGGGCAGGGACACCTCTCACTAAACCATGCCACCCAAAGCTGGGGGTCTTCAGCCTGGAGAAGAGAAGGCTGTGTGGAGACCTCATAGCAGCCTTCCAATATCTGCAGGGGGCCTATAGGGGTGCTGGGGAGGGACTCTTCATGAGGGACTGTAGTGAGAGGACAAGGAGCAATGTGTTCAAATTTAAACAGGGGAAGTTTAGATTGGATATGAGAAAGAAATCCTTTACTGTAAGGGTGGTGAGGCACTGGAATGGGTTGTCCAGGGAAGTTGTGAATGCTCCATTGCTGTCAGTGTTCAAGGCCAGGTTGGACAGAGCTTTGGGTGGCATAGTTTAGTGGGAAGTGTCAGTGCCTTTCATTTTCAGAATGTTGAACTCCAGTAAATGCAATAAATGGCTTACTCTTGCTCAGTGTAACAGTAAATCTTCTGGCTGGGTTTTGATGACAGACTGCCTCCTAACCTCTTTTTGTTACAAGTTGCTATAAAATATATGTATATTACAATAGGGAAATACTATAGAAAAAAGACAGACTTGAATAAAAGTTTATGAAAAATACTGGAAAGACTGAGGGATGAGTAATTACAAAACCCTACTACATATTAGCATGTGTTTTTTGGTTTGTCTTTTTTTTTTTCATATAAAAAACAATCACTCTTCTAATCTTTACATCAGTATCCTGTTTCAGAGATTCTTGCCTCTAGAGACAGTTTCAACATCGTTTTGAACTCTGTAGGTTTCCTTCTCCAGCTACTGTCTCTTTTGAAAAGAAAGTATCCCTGACATATTCTTGGTTGACCATTTTTATTATATCTGAAGTTCACCCAAAACTAGCACTTGACCAGGAAGGATCTTTGCCCAAGCCAAGACCACTGGAAAGCTGAATTATGTGTTAATGAAGACAACCAAGTCCCATCATCTCACACTGCTTAGTTGCCATGTAATTTTGTTTTAATTTTTCTCAAAGGTACTTCAAATTTCACCTCACCATTAATGAACCTTGCTAGACTTCATAGCCCAGCAGCTCTTTGTGTGGATACCCAGTGGGGAGTCTGTCCATTGTGAAGACAATCTATCTGCTTCAAGCCTCAGGGGGTTGATCCACCTCAATTATTGAGGCATCAGGAAAAGGCAGAATCCTTGTATCCTGAATCATTTTCTAATGGGTCATAATCTTCTATAGCCTGTAATACTATGTCTTAAGTTTTAATCACCAAGAACTCTCTTGCCACCTACTCCTTTGTAGGAGAGAACAGTGGCCTCTATCCACTCCTATTCACATTTTTCCTTTAAAAATAAATATGCAAAATCCCCTCACTGCACAAACATGTGAAATGCAGACAATGAATATGATGAAAAAAAAAAAAAGCTTCAGATTTTAAGTGGGACTGTAGATGAGCAGTGCAACTTAAGAAGGGAAATACACCATCCAGTGCTTAGGGAGTAACTGAATCCCATACTCAAATCATTATAATGAACAATCCAATGTCCTGGCACACTTTTCCTAAGCTAGATCCTGCAGACCAGATTTATCATAACACACTTGTGTGAGCCTAAGCAGTGGGTGAAACACACATTCAAACCGCAAGTGCATGTTGCTGTGATGGGTTTCTAAAAGGAGGGTACAAAAAATATGGGAAGGTGCTCCTTGCACAGCAGTCGTCTAATCTGAAGCTCTTTGTTCACTTGTAGTTTTCCCTGGTAGCTCTCTAAGTACTGAAGTATCCTCTGAGGAATTTTGCAGCTTAGGACATTACTGCCTGGAGCTGTCAACCTCAACCATTCCACAGTGATCAGTCACAACACAAGCTTAACAAGAGATACCAACCTGTCAGCTGAGAAAGGCGAAAATTGCACGTACATCCTTCTCTGTCAACTTGTGCATGAACATATTCACCTATGGCACAGAATATGGTGATATAATGCCAGGAACTGCTGCAGCAACACTCATCAGAAGATTCTGCACCCTAAGCATGGGGTTTATTATAAAAGGGTTTTAAAACCTTTTGGTTTTAATACAACAAGATATTAAGCCTATGAGCACTCTGGACATTATTAGTGTGACTACAAACATGTAAGATAGTACTTGCTTAAGCGCCTTGCTGAATTAGGTTTTAATTCTTTATATATCAGTATTTATAAAGTGATTAATAAAAAAAAAAAAAAAAACAACTAGAACAAACCAGCACAAACTCCCCAGGGAGCAAGCATTAAATGAAACAATCATGTAGTTGACACATAGTTTCTGTTTCTAATGAGGCTTGCCAACTAACCAGAAAATAAAGGGGTACAAGCTCTGATACTTCCAGGTACAAAATAATTAGTCTCAGGACAGAAAGCACTATTATCCTGAGAGCTGGCTACCCAATGGCTCGCAATAGGTTTCTTGTACTTTGTGGCAATCAGGGCTGAAGCAGGCTCAAGGGCAGCAGGTCTGACATACTACTGAAACTCCTGAATTCCATTTAATATATGTCCATGTGACTTCCTTTTCAGCCTCATAACTCCTACTAAACTGACAAAGGCTGGTGGAGGGGAGTATCAGATGACTGGAAGACAGAAGTTTTATCCAAGATTGCCCTTTCTTAACTTGCCACTCTCTCTGGGACAGAAGTGTATTCAAAATCAGGGCTAAGGAGCTAGCTAAGACATTTCCTCAATATTGGTAAGAGCTGAGCAGGTGATCACGGTGCCGGCTCAGGGAATTATCGCATACTCAATTCCCTTATGCAAGGGAAAACATCCCAGTAGTTCCAAGAGCTGCTCTACTACCAGTTTTTTATTACCCTACAGCCACAGGAACAAAAATAAATTCTGAAAGAAATGATGACTGAAGATGTGCAAGACTACACTGAGGTTCCACTGATCCTCAACATGCATGTTATTATACACATCTATAGAGTTAGAGATATATGCATTTATTCAAAAATATCAACCTGCAACACAAACTTCAGGAAATGCAGAACAAAGACTTCAGACAATGCAGAACAAAGACACACGAAAATGCACCAAAATTTACTTCCATTCTGAAAGAAGCAAATGTAAACACATTATTAAAGGATGGTTTAGCATGTCTTATTCCATGAAAATTAGAATATAGATAAAAATATAAAACTGCCATTAAAAAAACAAAGAGAGAATATTAATAGGATGAACCATACACTCTAATGCAAAATAGTATGTTGAACTATAGTCTTGTTATCAAAATTACTAATTGAGGAAAAAAATACAGCCTGTTCCTGGAAAAAGCAGTTATTGTACAGAAACTGGTGAAAGTTCCAAAAACTTGGTGCCCTGGGTTCAGCAGTAGCAGTAATTACTTTTTTTTTCTCTTTCTTAGTAGCTGGTGCAGTGCTGTGGTTTTTACTTTTGGCCTGGGAACAGCGTTGATAACACTGATGTTTTTAGTTACTGCTCAGTTATGTTTAGTCTGACCAAGGATTTTCTGAGTCTCATGTTGGGACAATGGGGCCGACGGTCATGAACTAGAAGGTAGGGAAGCCGAGCAACTGGGATCACTTGCTAGGGAAAGAGGAATGGACAAAGCAATTGCAAGAGAGAAACAGTCTCTCAACCTTTGGAAGCAGCTCTTGGCAGCTGTGAAAGAAAGGTTTCCATATGAGGACAATGTTATGAGTCATTCAGCCAAGTGAACTACTCTAGAGAAAGGCATCCAGTCTCTGAGTTGTTTTATTCTCTTCCCTTGTTATTTCCCTTGTCATTATTATTATCGGTGGTAGCAACAGTGGTTTATGTTATACCTTAGTTACTGGACTGTTCTTATCTCAACCCGTGGGAGTTACATTCCTTTGATTCTCCTCCCCATCCCTCCAGGAGTGGAGGGGGAGGAAGCAGAGGAGTGAGAGAGTGGCTGCATGGTTCTAAGTTACTGCTGGGCTTAAACCACAACACTTAGTTGGCTACCTTCTATCACTCACAGGTCCATAGAAGGTTTTTCCTTCAGTTCGTTACAAGAAGAATGGAAAGAATAAGATTTTTTTTTTGTTTGTTTCAAATACTGCTGAACAGATTGACAATTGTTTCTCACAATTCTTTGGCTATAGATTAAAATTGCAGCTTAACATTAACCAATTTTTCTCTTTTTAGTAAAAAAAATTCTCAGAGAATTTTCATTTCTAACTATTAAAGAAAACCATTTTCAGTTTCAAGCTAGAAATACAGACATTCCCCTGTTTATTAAAACACTATTTTTTTACCTGAATTTCCATTTCAGTTTACAGGATGTTAAAATATTTTCAGGTTATAGAACAGTTTGGTCAAGAACTATCTAAATCAATCAAAGGTGAAATAAAAGATGCCAATGATAATGTGGCTTATTTTTGCCCCTACTGCTGATGTAGGAGAAGATGCGCCTCCTGAAGAAGCACCACCAGCTGTAGTCCTGAAACAATTAAATATTTTTATTTTGAGTAAAGATGTAGAAACTAATTTCCATGGTTACTTTGTTGTGCATTTCACAGAGTTCTAATCCTGGAATTTCTCTGTTGCACCCAATATACGGTGTTAGCTTGTTTCTAAAGTCACTGTCTACCCAACAAGTTGGCAAGAGTATCTTGTGTATCACAAGGTTAATACCCTTTCCTCACTTTGCAATCCTCTGCTTACTTTAGTTTCATTTACTGCTTTACTGTACAAATACAGGTCTTGGTTTCTCTTTAATTCACTGAAAGACTAACTTCTAGTGAAGCTGATTTTTTTTATTATTACTTTGATCTCAATAGATTTTTCTATTAGTAAAGATGCACATGGACAAGTCACAAAGATATTTTAAAGATACAATACATACAGACCTCATCAAGTAGAGTCAGGGTTTCTATTACCGCAAGTGCATTACCCTCCAAAGGAAGCTCATTTAAACAGCTATCTTACAGGTATAACTTCCATCAAAACATTGTGGCCATCATTGGATTTCCAAGGCCAGAAACCAAATAATTGTTCTTGGGTCTAAAACAGGGTCGTAAGCCCTAACGATTCCTCAAGAACTGGCTTAAGGTCAGATAGAAGCTCTAAGCATATTGAGTTTTAAACAAGCAGTTAATGTCTGAATTGCCGTAGGTGCAGGGGGGAGACTAGCTACATTTGGGGAAGCTCCACAGATGACTACCTCAGCAGAGCAGCTTGCAGGATCAAAGCTGTGCCTTCAGGCTAAGAGCAATGAACCCATTTCATGGATGACTTGAATCAAACTTTGATGTGGAAATGAATCACTAATTCATTGTTTCCCTGTGGCAGTAGTATTTGTAAACCACCTCATAGAGACCATGGGATAACTCAGGATGGGAAGGATCTCAGGAGGTTATCTAGTCCAGGTTCCTGCTGAAAGCTTGCTTCTGTTCTGCTTTAAGGAAAAAGTAGCCCCACTGCTTTATGGAAAAAAAAAAAAAATAAAAAAAAAACAACCCAACATCTAACACCACATAACATGGAGCATAAATCACTAGCTTTAAGGCCATTTTGGCTTTTCTGCTAGTAGCAAAAGTGCACGTAGGAGTTAACATTAAAATTAAAATAAATGTGCTCTCTAATGAACTAATATATGTGGGTAAGGTAGCATCTGCTACTTTGTTTATAACAAATGTGTCAAATACTAGATATGCCAGCATTCATGCACATGTTCTGACAGAAGTTGGAGAATTTGGTTTAGTTGTCCAGTAAAAAAAATGGAAGATTTTGTATCATGGTAGAGTAATATCCAACCTGAGAGTGCTAGGAGAGAAGGGCTGGATTTTCTTCTTAAACAAAGAGACAGCCCTTCTTATAGTTGTTGGTATACTACAGAAAAGGAATCTAAATTGAAGTGAATTGAGAATAAAAAAAAAATACCCAAAAAACCCAAAAAAAACCAAACAAATAAAAAACCCACTATTTTTCAACTACGTCTGTCTTACTTTCTATCTTTAAATAAAATTCTAAGTAAGGAGTCCAGCAATACTGGATTAGGTCAGGTTCAACCCTGGGAGGTTAAGTGACTCTGCTGCTCCCTTTGTTTTTCTCTTCCCTTACCAAACAATCCTAACAGGAAAATCTCAGCAAGTCCCAAATCAGTCTAGATCTGCTCTCACAGAGAACACAGCAGATATTCCCTGCTACTTCACAAGCATCATCTATTCCACTATAGAAAGTCCTGGGAGTAATGAATTTCAGCAGATTTGTTAGCGCCCAACTCAGATCATAAAGATTCCATGCCAAAGCCTAATTTTTACAGTGGCAAGTAAGAAGGCAAAGCCTAAATCCTGAAAAGTGCCCTTGAAAGGAGCTGCAGATTGATCTAATGCCTAGTTTCTTCTCTATGTAAACTGTTCATTTACTTGCTGTAACGGGTAACAAAACTCTAAAGCTTATTATATCTGTATTTCCAACATTTAACAAGAAACTACAGCAATTCCTCCATTTCATTCGTAAAGTTTACATTAGCTAAAATGTACTCCTAACTCACTTTCAGCCCACAAACTATTTTTCTGGTTAAAATGTTGGTCTCATATCTGTCACATATGAAGCCCTGGCTCCACTGATGCAGATAATAGAGCTACCACTGATTTATTTTGTATTGGCTTCTATAATACATATATATAATTATATTCTATAATATAGAATCATAGAATAGTTTGGGCTGGAAAGGACATTAAGATCATCTAGTTCCAACCCCTCTGCCATGGGCAGGGACACATCACACTAAACCATGCCACCCAAGACTATGTCCAACCTGGCCTTAAACACCGCCAAGAATGGAGCATTCACAACTTCCCTGGGCAACCCATTCCAGTGCCTCACCAACCTTAAAGAATTTCTTCCTCAGATCCAATCTAAACTTCCCCTGTTTAAGTTTGAACCTGTTACCCCTTGTCCTTTCACTACAGTCCCTCACAAAGAGTCCCTCCCCAGCATTCCTATATGTCCCCTTCAAATACTGGAAGGCTGCAATGAGGTCTCCACATAGCCTTCTCTTCTCCAGGCTGAAGAGCCCCAATTCTACCATCCTATCTTCAGAAGGGAGGTACTCCAGTCCTCTGATTGTCCTCGTGGCCCTCCTTTGCACTTCTTTCAACAGTTCCATGCCCTTTTTACATTGAGGATACCAGAACTGCACACAATACTGCAAGTGAGGTCTCACGAGAGCAGAGTAGAGGGGAAGGATCACCACCCTCATTCTGCTGGTCACACTCCTTTTGATGCAGCCCAGGAGACGGTTGGCCTTCTGGGCTGCAAGAGCACACTGCCGGCTCATGTTCATTCTCTCATCAATCAACACCCCCAAGTCCTTCTCCTCAGG
>JASSUY010010850.1:0-14599 GCA_032466535.1 Forpus xanthops
CCTGTAAGGGTGGTGAGGCACTGGAATGGGTTGCTCAGGGAAGTTGTGAATGCTCCATCGCTGGCAGTGTTCAAGGCTGAGTTGGATGTAGCCTTGGGTGACATGGTTTAGTGTGAGGTGTCCCTGCCCCTGGCAGGGGGATTGGAACTAGATGATCTTACGGTCCTTTCGAACCCTAACTATTCTATGATTCTGTCATTCTATAATTGTAAGTTACTTGATTCTAGAAGAAAGTGGAGGCTGGGATGCAGAGCCAAGCCTGCATAGTGTATCTGCAACACATGTCTGGGGTAAATCCCATTAAGGCCTTTCTTCAAAGCATGTCTGGCATAGTTGGATTCAAAATGTGAAAACTTGATCTCAGAATAAAATTCTAATGGTTTTTTTAGGCAGGGACAGGAAGTGTCTTGCAGCTCCTCAACCAAAAGAAATCCATCACTTAAAAGCTGAGTCTTAAGTCAACTAATACAAACTGAGAAATTAGCTCTTATTTATACACGATCCATTGATGAATTAATGAGATGGAGTTTTACTGATTTTTCAGCATGCTGTAGACACTACTCTTAAAATACTGACTTGAGTCTTTAGTCTTGCAGTATGACGGCGAAATAAACAGGAAACAAGCTGTACTGTTGATGAAAAAAAAAAAACAAACAAAAGAGCAAAGTCTTCATGGGGGAAAAAAGGTGAGGAAGCATGCCTCTAGTCTGATAGGTTACAGCCTTCCTCAGTAAGCTGGAGGGAATCCTGGAAACTGCTCTTCTGTTTCACGTACTTTAAAGGAAGTATGTAAACTGTGATTTCTGTATTGCAACTTCCACCAGATGGAGAGAATACTTTTCAAAACCCTTTATTGTTGTTACTAAATGGAGTGAAGATGCTCATCAGAGAGGTGGATCATTAAGAAACTACAGAAAACAAAACAGTGGCTGATTTGGAAAACTATCTTAAGTGTTCCCATTCTTTCCCCTGCTAAGTTTACATATGTTTGAATACCATCCAGAGTTTCAGTACTATCTCAATTAGACAATAACACTTTTTCTTCACTTTTTGCCATGTACATAATATGGACCACTTGAACAGCATCAATAAATTGATTTTTTTTAGTAGATAAAATAACTTCAAATCTTGTTTTCTGCAGTACCCACTTAACCATTTGGGGCTCTTTGTTTACTTAGCAAAGAAAATGGCATACTTTCACAACTGCTTTTGTAGAAATTAAGGCTGCAGCTGAACTCTGCCATGCAGATAGAGCAGCAACTGTAGAATGATGATGTTCTGATGTATCTATGCTAATAACTTTTCAAGGTAAGTCACTGCTGAATGGCTCCTTCAAAGAAATGTAATGAGGGGGAAGGCCAGTTCATTTTAGTAAAGAAAGTTTTCTCAGCTGTGCTGTCCTAGTGGTGACTGTAGAAGTAATCCCGCTGTGCAGCACAGCAGCGGGAGGTTTGGGAGAGTTGAGAATGTCAGCTGTACCTCCTGAGATGAAACAGGTACATCTGAGCATACTTAAACTTTAGTCTTCGTAAAAGAGAGAAGGATGGTGGGCTTACAGGGGGAACAGTTGGATTGTTTGATGAGCTAGATCAGGGTATGCTGGAAGATATAGTCTGTCCAGTTAAATGGGTTTTGCTTTGATCTGAGTTCTTGGGGAGTTTATAGTGACTGCATGGAGGAGAATATGTCTGAGAAACTTTCCTTTTAGATTGTGTCAGTTGAGTAAGGCCTTTAAAACCAGGAAAATGTAGCAAGGGTGTGTTTCAGCCTGGAGTTTTTAGCACTTCCATTCTAACTCTAACTGTGACTATGTTAGGGCAGGTGGGCGGGAAGGTAAATTAAACTTTAGGGAGACAATAGTAGTAATTACACTCGGGATAAGAATAAATAAGAGTCTCCTAAAAAAAAAAAAGTTATTTGGCAAGTAATTTCATTTAACAGCCCCACTGCTTTATCTCCAGTATTTTGTATCAGCATAGTGATGTATTGGCATCTCTCACTGATCCATGCTCTGGGAGTGAGCTGTACTATTCAGATTGCAGATAAAAAGTCAGTCATTTTCTCATAGCTATAGGCATACTTGCCAAGTTGCTTGCATTTTCAGGTGTTACTCCATTGAAGCTTCAAGCATAGTTCCTAGTCTCCTCTCCAGGAGACAAGTGAGTAACTTCTGGCAGATTTAAGATGGAAAAAAGGCCCAGTGGGATGTGAGATAAGTTGCATCAATAGGAGAGATGCATATACAGTTGAGAAGCTGTTTAAGATTTTCTGTCTGTAAACTTGTAGAGAAAACAAAGTACAACCTTGTATTGCTCATGATCAATTTTGAGGAATACAAAGAAATAGAAAACTTCATAATCCATCCACATCTGCCAGTCCTAATGAGCCACTCTCCTAAATTAAAGGTGCTATGTATGTAATTTGAATTTATCTTATAATAGAATCTTCTTTTTTGCTGTTCTAGGTTTAGCAACTGTAATTTAGATTTTGTATTTTCATCTGAAGTTAACTGTTATTCCTCATAGTTCAGGAGAAGTTACCAATGGATGCCTAATCAGGAGAACTCAAGCTAAATTGTGCTTCGTGTCAGTTAATCTTAAATTCTGTGCCAGTGTTGAGTAGAGATCCATCCTGTCCCATGAAAAAGAGCAGCATTATTTCTTTGGGGAAATTATTGTGTATATGAAACAAGATTTTTTTGGAGTGAAAATTTCTTCTGGCCAAAAGCCACAGCACTTTGCTTTTGACATTATTTTAAAATTGTGCATGTTTGGTAACTATTAAATACATGTTCCCAACATAATAACTTTCCATACACACTTTTCCCTAGAATGACAGTTAGAGATTGGTAATAAAAAGTGCTATTTTGGGACATGGTGGGGAAAAGAAAGAAATACTGAATTATACAGGAGTTAAGCAAAATACTAGTGCATTACTGTGTGTGCAGAAAACTAATCCAAAGCATGACAGCTGGTATTGGCACCCATCAGAGAATTCCAGACCCCCTTTGTAAATGAGCTGGACTGTGTTTGCTCTTGTTAAAAGGCTTGAAGCCACAGAGAAAATAAAAAGCTGTAAGGTATCTGCAGCACTCAGGCAAACATCGTCTGAAGAAAGTGAAAAGCATCTGTCTTCGTGTGGTATGTTCTCAGTCACCTTTGTTATAGCATATGTGCCTGATCCACTATGTGCAGGAACACAAATGAGCAATCACAAATTCATGTGTGAGGGCGGGATGTGTTTAAAAATGTGGGCATTCCAGATGGTCTCCAAGGATTAAATATAATCCATGTTGACAGGAGAGTAAATAATAACAAGTAACTGCAAATAACAAGATCTTTGGCCATTATTAACTTGAATGGATTTGTACCAGCACTTCAGAGTGGATTTGAAACTTTTTATGTTAATCCTAATGAAATAGTACAGAATTGATCCTTTTCATTGTCACAATGGCTTAATGTGACAAGTGCGTGAAAATCTTAATGAACTGCTAAGTGCTGAGCATCAGAGTTCAGAAACCTGAGGAAGTTGTGCACACTTGTGCAGGTAATGTTGACTACTGGTTTGGAATGCGGAGGTTTCAGAAAAATCAATGTCAGGTTTTAAAAAAGTTTGAATTCTTAAACTAAATTAGATACATTTGATGCTATTATAGAAAGTCAAAATTACTTATGATGGCCTTCCATAATTTTTTAGATCATCTCTCAGTGGTGCATGGCAAGCAGTTTAGCCTTAAAATGGCAGGTACAGGTCATTGTGGCTCGAGACAGGCCAAGTACAGAGTTCTCCTCCTTCAGACAACTCCATCAGGAGCTCTGCTCATTTTGATACATAGTTGTATTATGTTTTTCCGCAGTATTCTGTTTCCATCTGGCAAATTACACTATTTAAAGCTGATAACATTTGGTCTGGGATTGCAGAAGGTTGTTTTGCAGGTGCATGAATTCTGTCAAAGCAGGGGGAGGTGCCAAGCAATTTGAAATTGTTCATAGTGCAAGGAATAACTTAAAACCCCAAAAGGTAGTGCTAAGGCAGCACAGAAATTCCTGAATTATTCTTATGGCTGTGTAATCCCCCAGCATCACAAGGCTGAGACAGGAGTCTGAGATTTTTATCTAGCTGCTTTTTTGACTCTTCGCTCCCTCCTCAGCCCTCAGTGCGCATTCTAGTGTACAGAATATGATCTCATTGTCTCTTTTGTGCCTCTGTTATTTTGGGCATTGCCAAGTAACTTTTCCGCTGCCAGCTGCTGTGGTTTTGTGGTGCTTATTATTTTGTTTGTTTATCATTAATACTGTAGGTAGCACAGCAACTTGTTTATAATTGTCCTATATATTGTACACAGTTCAAGTAAATGATAAATCCTCTTTTCTTGGTATCTGATGGTCAAACTTGATACTTCCACTTTGACTATCACATGGAAGTCAGTTGAAAAGACACAGCAACTTCATCTTTGTGATGGATATTCCTGTGGCATTTTGTGGTTCCTGGGAGAAAGACTACAATTTTTGGATACCATACGCCCTGTCTTCTTCCTATCACAGAGGACAGGATTTAGTTGCAATTATTAAACCGCTTCTGATCCCATTCTTGTGTCAGCGATATATGGATCGGTGTATGTATGTCCCAGATAGCAATCTTAACTGCCGTGCTCAACTGTGAACATGACTTCATGTCCTAATGATTATCCTGCAAATAGTACCTTGGTTTCAGACAAATCATGTGACTAAGGAGGTTGGGCAGTATGTAGAGTAAAGGAAAGCTCTTTCCTTTCTGGTCACATTAGGAGAACTTTAGTTCATTGTGCAGGAAGGAACTGAGTGCTTTGATGGTTGAAACTTTTCCTCTAGTTGCCTCTGATTGTGCTCATGGTGATGCTGTTTGGCAAGATAAATGTCACCACAGCCTAATCACTTCAGCTCCTTAGAGGTGGTGAAAGTTAGTGTCTTAAATTGCATCCTGCCAGTCACTGCTTTTTGTAGGGAATGTTCTGGTTTGTATGTCCTCATCTTAACACCAGCATATTTTATTGTATGACATTTTAATTTTCTAGTTGGTCCAGGGATTTAGATTATAAATAATAAAACTGTTTTGAGAAGACATACCTCATCATAAACAGCTGTCGTATCAGAATAGAAATAGATGTATACAGATGAAAATTTCTGTGGTACAACTTGGGCAGCAGATGCCACAGTTCTGGATTGTTGAAAGCAAGCTTGTATGGTAATTACTGGGTAGTGAACTGTGCCTTCTAAATGTGTAGTGAAGATGACCATCAGCCTTCATGTTCTGTGGAAAGGCTGTGTGAAGTCAGCTTCTGTGAGGAAAACTAAAAAAACTTCCAAGAGCTGAAAGGTATCAGAAAAGAGTATAAGAGTCATTCAGTTTTCCAAAGTACAGCTGAAACTACCATATGCTGTGTGTCCTGATTCAGGTTGGAATTGCTCATTTTGAGTCAAATTCAGGATTAATGCAAGGTGGACATGCATTTGTTGAAGTTGATAGACTTGCATTCATCCTCACACAATTTACTTTAATCTAGCAACTCCAGTCTTTGAGATTTGAGATGTTTTATGGGAATTGATAACACTTAAGTCATAAATCTAGATAAAGAGCCCTGGAGTTGCCTGTAGAAATTGGTTTGTGGCAGTGATGAAATGGCTTTGCATTTGCCTTTTTAAGGGAATTCTTTTAGGGCTTAACCTAAACTAGTTACATCCCTTGTTTGAGTTATTTTGTAATTTCACATGCCATAGAAAAAGAGTGGCTGAGCTGGAGCAGCTCTTAAGGAATCTCAGTGGTATCAGTTTGACTGACTGGCTTCTTGCTGTGAAAATCTCATCTCTCAGTTCTAATGCCACTGGCTAGTACTCATCACCTGTAGGCAGCTGTGCTACAGCTAATGACTGCTGCTCCATGGTTGCACTAAGACGTGTTGGAAGAATTGTTCGCTGCATCAGCTTTTCTACCTCAGCTATGAATTTTATTATAAGGAAAGATGTGCTTGGTGTCAATGCCATGGAAGGGCTCAGCTGGAATTTGAAATGCCAAAGGACAAGATGACCTGCAGCATACCTGCTATTCCAACTATTTTACAGGAAAGAATGGCTTAAGATACACATTGAATCCTGTGCTTCATCTCTATTGCCATGGCTGAAGAGAATGTTTTAGTATAGAAGACCTTGAGAAGGCAATGCTAATTTTTCTTTTTTTTTTTTCAGAACTTCTGGTATTCTAACTAAACCAGTAATGACACCTGGCTACTCTTGTCTTTGGAACACCGGTCTTTGGAAATACTTCTGTTAGTTTTTCAGCTGATAAGGTAGCTTCAGCCTGAACAGAACAAGTCAGATGAAATCTTACTTTTAAAATATACCTATAGATTATTATCTACAATTATAAAATAAATAAAATACACCACTTCAAATAGAACCAAAAGGCAAGTGTCACCAGTCACATAAAATGAAGCAAGTCAGGACTGACATGAAAAGTATGAAAGAAACAGCAACTGAGTGAAGTGTCTGGATTCCTTTCAATATATTATGCAATATATTTGCTAATGCAGAATTGCCCTAATATTGAGCTGTATGGATTCCTTTTGGTTACTTAGTTATTCAGACTTACCATACAGTAAAGAATACTAAAATGCAAAGCTGAAACAGAGTTCTCACTTTTCACTAGTTACCTTGTTGCAGTCAGTGTCTGACAACAGAGATATGAATCATAAAGTATGATTCTTTCTCACATGTCTGAAAAAATGCAGGTGTTTGGCAGCAGGAACATCACAGACCCCCAAACATACAGTCACAACAGAACATCTTTTGTTGAGCAATAAATGAAACCTTATTTCTTCCACATGCACCACATGCTGCAGCTGGTGTTGCAGTGTTCCTGACCCAGGCCACCATTCAGCAAAAGAAAGCAAGTGTTTTGCCCTGAATGGGCAGCTCTGCTTTGAAAGCACATGCTTAATGCTGGACTCACAGTAAGAGGGCTCAGTGCTCTGTAAATGAAAGAGGAAGTGTTGAGCTTACATAGCGCACACACAGTTGTTTGCCCTAAATGATCACCAAGGGCAGGTTTTATACCCTAGATAAAAAAACTTTTCTAGAACTTTTCTAGATTCTTGGTATTAGACACCTTGTGCCATCAGAAAGTTTATTTTATTCATTTAAGGAGCCAATCTACTAATAGGTATCTTGGAATGAATTCAGCCCAGGAGTGATATTTTCTCACTGAATATGGATCACTGTTCATACTCATTTTAGTCTGAAAAGTAGACCCTATTCAAGTTATTAACTTTTGCTTGGTGATTGCTATGTACCTCACCATAAGAGATTCTTCCTTTGTGTTTCTTCTTTTTTCCAATGAAAAGACAGTTGCATTGATAAATGGTGATGAACACCATAGTGTCGGTTTTAGGGCTGTTTTTCTTTTTTTAATCAATTCTCCATTTTTCAGCTGCTATGAAGCAGTGATGTTTATTCAGTTTGTGGAATTTAGTTGTTGGTGGGGATTTGTTTTTGGGTTTTTTTTTTTTTTTTCTCAAAGGAGAAATTTAATATACTGGAGTGAATTTCCGTAAAGTCAGAAGCCCAAGGCTGTGGAGAAATGTGCTGAATTTTCATGTGCACGCCACATTTCCATGCACAGATCAGATTAATTGTGTGTGTGGTTTTGCTTGGGGCCTTGTGCTTTCTGTTTTGGAGCAGAGGGAGTATTTTATTTTGTTTTATCTTGGAACAACTTCACATGCTATTGACTACAGATCAGTCAGATCCTCTGCACAGCTCGTGTTTGCTGCAAGGTAGTAGTAGAGACGGGAAAAGTTGGAAATTGGACTGTATTTATGCTCTGGGACTGTAATAAAGCTGAAGGTGCAGTAGAGACTTGGTTCTACTAAGCTGAAAGTGCCTTTACAGCCAGACTGAACTCAAGCTGCCAACAGATTTTGCCGTGTCATCTTGGACCCCTCCTAAGAAAAAATAAGGAGAGAAAACTGCAGCAAGGGTAGATGAGTTGCGTCACAACAGTAATGCTCTTCCTCTAACCAACCATGTTTCACCTGAGAATGTAACCAAACAATCCTAACATGGAGTGGCCCCAGGGATTTTCCCTCTAGTAGTTGGAGGGCAGTCAATCTCTGAGCTAGTATAGATGTTTGTGGTTTCTTGGCTTTTCTTAAAACACATGGCATAGTCTGTATTGTATCACAAGGTATGAACAGTAAAGCTAATATAAGAGAGTGTTTGAGGTTGAGTAGGTTATTTTTGCAGATGTAGAAGTGAGATCATAGGAATTGATGCACTGTTTTGGACTGAGTTCAGCATAGAATATAGCTATGAATGGAAGGACAGTTCCTGGTATTTTTTAGTTGGCACTGCAACTTTAATGCTAATATATCAGACGTGTAAAAGGAATCTGAAAGAGCTACATGAGAAACAAAGAATATGAACTGCAGACACACCTGACCTAAGAGAAAAAGAAAGCTAGTGACATAGATATGGGGTGTCCCACATTGTAATTGTATGATTGAAGCTAGGCTGATTCTCTTTGCTCTCAATTTGGTTTATTATTGTTATTACTGTTACTGTCATCCGGTGTGTTTTGCCAAGCTAAACCACAGCATTGTTGGTAACAGAATTTAACATGTTTAGATTTCTTTCTACTTACCTGCCAGGTGAATCATAGCTTGTACTCAAGGCATCCACACTTTGGCCTTTTCCTCCTGCCTTTGACCAGCATGGAAGTGGTCTGGTGGGACTTGGCTGCTGAGCAGCAGGAGTTTAGAGAAGAAAGTGGTTAGTGTAAACCTGTGTATCCTGTTTACCCTGACAACATGCACCACTGAGAAATAATGATGTGGCCAAGCTGCCCATAGAGAATTCTAGGATTTAATCACCCTTGTTGTTCATAGTAGAGCAGTGTTTTTCAGTGCTGGCAGACAAAGGTGGCTCATGTGTGGGCCATAGAATTAATAATTTAATGCAGATGCTCCATTGTTGTGTCTTGCCAGTAGGTGAGTGTGATCTGAGTAGTGCATCATGGAAGGCAGAACTCATCATCAAAGTGTGTGTTGTGTTCCTAGTTAGTTATATCCTGAGTGTTTGACTTGGCAGGCAATTTTACAAAATAAGTAGAGGAAGGTAGAGGCCCATAAAGTGATGCTGACATGTGGACTGTGTTTCAGCAGGCGCCCTTGGGGAGGGACATTCATTCAGTTCCCAAGCTTTTGAGATGTTGTGGAGAAGGAAAACACATGGAAGTGACTTTTAAGCTTCCCGCTACATGCATCAGTTACAGCAGTACTTGAATATAAATGCCATATACAAAATCAAGAACAGACACATTCCTGAAATGTTACCTGCACAAGCTGATGAAATCAATGTATCTGCTCAGACAGGAAAAAATTGCATGCACATTTCTAAAATAAAACTGACTCTTCCAAGGCTCCAAGTAACTGTCCCTTCAAAATGTCACTGCAGCTGGAAAGCTCTATATCCCAGAGCCTTCCAATTTGAGTAGCTGTGAAATAGCCTCAATCTTGCTGTTTGGTCAGGAGATAGCAAAGAGAATCACTGCTGTTACAAATAAGGTTCTACAGAGAATAGTGCTATTCTTTTCCAGCTCCATAGGGCTGTGCTTTGTGGGGCAGTGTTACAACTAAGTAACCTGAAAGACTAGCACCCCTGATGCATACCTGATGCAAAGACTGTGGCACCTGATGCGTAAAGACACCTGTTAGCTGTGTGTCAGGACAATACTGTTCTTTAGGAAACAATACTTCCAAGTGTCAAAAATGCCGGGAGAAGAGATTCAGTTTAGGCTAATTATTGAACAACTCTTAATATGGAACTTGGGTCTGACTTTTCAAGGTGCACTCGTCAGTTAGGAGTAGTTGTGCTTGATTGACACTGAATTGAACTTCGTACTTGGGTACAAACCTAACGGATTTAACCACCCAGATTTGTATGTCACATAGGTGGAGAGGCTGGTACGTTATCTCACTGGTACTGCTTGGAGCAGTACAGAACTCCACCTCCCCTGGGACTCCATGTCACTGATGGATGGGGAAGGTCCTCATGTTAGTTTCCTCACCCTTGTGATTCCTTAATTTTTATGCTTATTCCTTACCTGAATCTGGTTACCTTGATTACAGGATATTTTTTCCAGTGCAAACCTAAATACCCACATTAGCTGGAGGAAGGAAAAGTTTTACCAGTTTCCTATGATGGTGAATCGTTAGTTGCCATCTGATTGCTGATATCACAAGAAAACATATTTTCCATTAGGAATAACTTTTTTTTTTCCTGTTTATTGGTGCCTCTGATTAACTTGAGTGACAGGTGAGACCTCGTATGGCTTTGGGTTTTGTTTGGTTGGTTGGTTTGTTTTTTTTTGTTATTTTTCTTTTTTTTTCTTTTTTTTTTTTTTAGCTACTTGCATTAGGAACAGCCAGTTGCCAGTTAAAGTAGTTGTATGAGAGTAAGAAATAGTTTGCATGCCATGTGTGTATATGTTCAGGTTTAGTATTAATCCTGACTTCATTGTTCATAGAAAGTTTATCTGCAATATGTTCAAAAATCACTTAACACCTAGTATCCACCATTGGCTGGCATGATACCTGTATGTATCTTACAGAAAAAGGAAGTGAAAGAAATCAATACAGATTCAGGAATGGTCCTTTGAGAGACAATTGTATTTAAATAGTGTAGTAATTAATTTGGGAAGATTGCAAGGGGATCATTGCAAGGGGATCACTGTGAGTGTTCTTGGATTGTAAAATTTAAATTCCTTTCTTGATTACACAGATAATACTCCTCTCCTCCTTCCTACTTCTATTGTTGCCTTCAGGGACTCCAGCAAATTTTTCTCATTATTAGCTGATAACCTGACTTTATCTGGCTGAGGGGAATGCACTCCTTTCTTCTTTCCCTCCCTCCCTCCAGTGCTCTCTGCCTCCAGAGAATTTGTTTGTCTATTAATTCTCATTATTAGCTCCCCTATGTACTATGCAGCCTTCCTCTTTCAGCCTTCTTTGTTGCTACATTTTCTTTTGCCTTTGCTATCTCTTTCCATTTACATACTCCGAAAAAGTTCCCCAACCCTGCTGTTGTTAATGTTTATACAAGCGGGTTCATGTGAAGCAAATTAAGATGTTGTTTAGCCAAACTGTCTCACTGCACATTTTAATTTCCTAGATTTATGATAGAGCACCTGTGGCTGAGTCCCATTTGAAAAACTTTTGTGATTTTTTCCTGTAAGTGTGAAATATAATGAATCCCTGGAATGGGAGAAAGGTTTTATCTATCTAAAGCAGTAATAGTAAAACCTGTTTATGTTCAGGCTATTTGTAATACAGGACTGATGTGTTCTTTCACTAGGGGATTTCTACCTAGAAGAATTGACTTTCTGACCTGTAACTTTCTGGTCTGCTGCTTGTATATGGGATATATTTTGCAGTAAAATAAGCTTAGCAATGTCACACTACTTCTTCCCTCTCTGCCAAATTTTATCTGGGAAGAACAGTGAAATAGCGTGGACACAGGGAAAAGTGATGCAGAATTAATGGGAGCCTGCTCTTCAGGTGTAGTCAGCAGCAGTCAGGGCCTGGCTTGTTACCTAGACATACTAACCTAAGCTTCAGTTCAACAATACAGGAAATGGAAATGGGTGCTCTTAAAAGGAAACCCTTCTGGCCTTGCAAACATAAGGTCTGTATTGAAACAAGCAAAGAATATACTAAGGAACCAGGAAATATCACATCAGCTTGAAACAGGCAGAAACAATAAATAAGATTGATGATAAAGTAAAACTATTCCACCTCCTCATGTCTTTTAGCAACTTCAGCAGCCATCCAACTCTTATTTGCCATCAGTCCTTGCAAACATGCAGTATGTTTCTTATAATAAAGATAACTTTATCGCACCTTCTTGACAGTTTCTGGCGTTTTCCCTAAATTTGAGGCAGATCAGTGTTCAGCCTCAGAGTTGAAAGATCGGGTAATCTTGTCTGAGACATCACTGCCTAACCCAGTAGCATTGCTTTTAGATTTTATATAACCACGAAAGGGGAAGGCCTTTCCCAAAGTTCATAAAGGCCTGTGCTTCCTTGTAACTTTGGAAAAAGGGAAATCTCTCCTACTTTACTTTTCCATTTCCTATTTAAATGGAAAAGAAGCAGTGGTGCAAATGATGCTTGACACAAGGTAAGTGTTAACAAATCTTTTACTGTTTGATTTTTCTTCCCAGCTGGTTGAGCAATTTCTGCTGATTCCTCAAGACAAGCAGAGGGAGTATTGCTGGACGGACAACATATAAATGTATAGTTCTGTTTTCACTACCCACATTCCTGTGTTAGGAATGAGGGCTGTGCTCTAATCTAGAACATAAAGCTCACACAGTGGTTTTTTTTTGCTTTCTAATGTGCTGCTATTTTCTAACCTGTCATTTCTGCTTACAAAAAGAATCAAATAAACACAGGCAATAGAAGCCCGCTTCTTGGCACAGTCAGGTGTTAATTGTCATCGCTGTTGGTGGAGAATAAGAAAACAATACAAAAGTATGTTGAAAAGCAGAAAATTCTCCCTCAGCATCAGCCATCTACCTACTTTACTTGTGAGTGTCAGTTTGTTTCTTAAGCCATTTGCCTGTTTGGTTAAAGAAACTAGAAACATCCCAAAATCCTTTGATTGCTAGCAATCCCAGGAAGTTCTTGGGAAGTTAACTTCAAAGGTGAGTACACTGGGCCAGTTTCCAGTAAATAATTTTGAACCCAGTTGTTATAAGGATTTGTGTCTCCCAAAAAAGTCCCTAAACTGCCATTCTTCACCAGAAATTATACCTGATTATTTTAGAATTAGCTGAAAGGGGGGGGTGGGGGGGGGTGTCACGTGCAGTTTGACTAGCATACCAAGCAGGCCTGAGTGCTTGTGAATCTTGCATGTATGTGTGCAGTTTGCTCACAAGAATGGTGTCACAGTCACCATCTGACCGAATCCAGTCAGCACTGAATTATTCCTTCAGTTAGTTGAAGAAGATTCCCTCTAGAAAGAGGTTAGGAGTGGACAGTCCAGGAAGATTTGATATGAAGGACAGTTTGGGGTTTTGTAGTCTTCCCTTGCCTAGTGAAGCATACTGTTGACATCCAAAGTAATTTAGGTCCTGTTAGAGGCCTGTTTTCAAGAAGAGGTCTTAGAGACTCCACAACTCCGAAGTGTCAACAGAACAACAAACGACTGTTCAAATTTGAAACTGAAAACTTTTTTTCAAAGCTCAGTGTAACAGTTGTCATTTGAATCATGATGCCACATGTTCTGGTGCTATTTGAGCTGTAGTTTGCATTTGTTTAGTACTTCAGAAAAACTATCTGCTTTATTATACTGCATCATTCAGTTGCAGTTTCTAGCTGTGTACAGTCTTTCTACATCCCTCTCCCCTTCTGTATAAATGTATGTTTGTATTCTGAGTGTGAAGGAAGGCAGGACTCAGCCAGCAGGGCTCTGAAGAGTTTGAAAAGGTAGGCACTGCAACCTCAGACCTTGTGAAATAGAATGAGAGAGAAGAATTAAAGAATTTGGGGAAGAGAAAAATATGAGTCGTGTCTGGCTGGAGAAGGGATGCTGACTGTGTTCTATGCGAGATTGGGTAGAAAAGAAATTAAATTCATAGATTACCTGGAGAGGTTTGTGGCTGAAGGGAACACCAAATATTCTGACACTGTGAAGTTTAATTTACTACATGGACCAAGGGTGGTCTGGGCTGTGTTGGAAGAATCTTTGCTCAGCATGGAGCTAGGAAGGTAGGTTAACTTCTGTGGGAATTCAAACAGTATTAATTCATAATAGAAACAAAAACCAAGCCGAACTAATGCAGCAGGTATGGTAAAAGTGATAGTCCCTGATGACAGGATCTTTGCTTTAGAATGTTTCTGCTTGAAAATTTGGAGATGTGGAGGCTACAAGCAGGAACGCTGATAGAGATACTTACTTTTTTACTATATAGGCTTATAGAGTTGGCCAATAATATTTTTCAGTTCTCATTTATTTATAATTTTATCTTAATCATGACCCCAAAAAAAGGAATCTCTGAGTTATGCAGAAAAGGAATCTAAAGTTCAGAGAACATTTGGGCAAAGTCTTGCAATGTGGGAATTCAAACACTTGTGAACTTTTTAATCACAGTCTGATGCCTTAAGCCCAGGCCATTCTTCATCTTTCCTTTTGAGAGGAAGAAGAGCTGGAATAATGTCATACCTTCCTGGGCAAGAGAGCTGTTAGGCTGTGTTAGTGTCAGTTTAGCATGAGAAACGCTTTCAGAGCAGCTTGCCAGGAGACAAAATGAGTCTGATGAGTATTGTCTTTGGACAAGTCAGCTGAGATCACCTTATTAGAGCAAGATGTCTGAGGCATGCCAGGCTTGAGCAAAAACTAGAAGATGGGCTGGAGCAGGAGGAGACAACACATCAAACCAAATGAGTATCGATGAGTTGGGGAAGCCAAAAAAGCTTTGCCTGCCTAGTTCTAATGAGCCAGTTAGCCCCTCGTGTGTGTATAGAAGAGGAAGAGAATTTGAAGTTCCATTTGGCAAACTCTGTGAGA
>JASSUY010010850.1:14609-37480 GCA_032466535.1 Forpus xanthops
GATCTTGAGAAGCTATTGTTATAATTAGTACTACCACTGATAAAAAAAACTAATCATACTGTTTGTGTTCTGTGAATGGGGGATGTCCTTTCTCTGCCTCTTTCCACACCCTGAGAAATAGGCATGATTATAGAAAGCTGCCAGAAGCTACAGTGGGCTCAATCATATTTTGGCAGTACTGCTAGGACATGTGACTTTCCCCTACATATCTTTTTCCATAATGATCACTCTGTGTATTCTTGACAGAAGTTTTTGGGCTGTGTTTGGTGTCACAAATTGAAACTGCTGAGTCTGTCAAAATGGAATTCTTCCTTCTGCCTGGGTTCTGTGGTCAAACTCAAAATCCCTTTACACCACAAATGTAATGCTTTTGGCAGACCAAGTTATAACGGAGTTGCTTCCAAATTAATTTGAAATACAGTTGCAATTTGTAGTGAAAGAAAGTGGGCAGACAGATCTGTAGTGAAAGAGTAATGTGGTCAAAGCACTACATGACAGCAGGACATGAAATGTCATTTGAGAAGTTATTGAAAATTAATGGCGGTTCATTGGGTGTGTGAAAATATTATGTGATCCTGTAAACATCTTTTGACCTTAAGAAAACACTTGAGTTCTCAGTGAGACTGGCAAGGCATTATTTTGTTATCTTCCTGTACCAGATACAGAATTCATGTGGCCTTGTACACTTAGGTGAAGATGGGCAATTTATCACTGAGGAAGATCACAAATTGAGTTTTTCTTCTAGGTTGTACTTCTCTGCTTGTCACTGTGGGGACTGAAAAACAGGGATTGAAAACAATTCAGCTGATTTTTATCACTGACATAAATGAATGCTCTGTCCAAGTTGCTATTCAAGCTGGTATTGATTTTTTTAACAAAACCTTGCTGTTTTACTGGGGAGACTGTTATCTGCACTTCCATGAAGTCATTAAAAAGTGATGTTTCAAGAGCAAAGCTGCCTTCAACAATATCTGCCTGCGTATATTGACAGCTATATACTGATGTGAAAGGCCCTGTGAATAGTTTTACATACATTCTGACACTTTGGGTAGGATTCACAATTTACTGCCTCAGTGATCCATACTTAAAAATAAACTCAGAACTGGCTGACTAAGATTTAAATAAAAGGTTGCTGCAACATAGCTAAATAAGTCCAGTTTAGTTTAGCATAAACAAAAAAAATTAACATAAACTAAGATGGTGACAGCCTAGCTTGCCTTGGGGCAATTTGTCGTGTTGCCATAGACAGTACTCCTCTTCTTGCATTCCTGTTGCTCTGTGAAGTTGTGCTGCCCTTAGTGAGATCAAGAGGGCATAGCCTGGCAAGAAATGTCAAAATGTCATGAGCTCTGACACGAAGCAAATGTAGATAAAAAGATGGAAGAATCATTTTTATTAGCAGGAGGCAGCAAAACCAGTGTTGCTTTCTGTCTACAACTCAGAGAAACACAAGGAGGGCATGCAGTGCATGATTACCTGTGAGATGTCTTCAAATTTATAGCTAGGTAGAAAGAGGCATAAAACAGGTAATGACTTAGGGGTCTTAGGCTGATCCTCCATCGAGGTTGTCATCTAAGGTTTTTCAGCAATCAATAGGATAAAATGTTATTTTTCCTTTCCACTTTCCTTGCACCCTACAATGAAAGCGAGGGAAGAAAAGGAAAAACACTGTAGAAATTAAGTGTAAAGGAAGTGTGAAAGTTGAATAAATACATTTCCCATGGCTTCTTCAGTGTGATTTTGCAGAAAATGTACAGATGTTTTCCCAGTATATCAGCATTTGATGTACTTCTTTCTACGTAATGAAATGTTAAAAATTGAAGCATTAAATAATGAAAGAGAAATAAATTTCTAGTGGGGATGAGCAAAGTAGTTCCCAATTTAGCTCATGTATCTGTACATTCATTCTGGACCTTTGTCAACACACATTAAAAATACCTCGTCAGTTTAACCCATTTACTTTTCTAAGAGAATCCTGGGAGATCATTGCTGTTAAATGAATCAGGAGACACTGCCAGTGTAGAGAAGGAACTTTTAAATGTTTAATTTTTCTGTTGCATAATGTACTAGGTAACACACGTGTTGTCTCAAAAGACATCGTACAAAGCAGTTGCATACCGACAGTTGAAATGGAGAGTGGTTTGTGTGCTTGTGTACTTTCCATTGTGGGCATCCATGTTTAGACTGAGTCTTGCAAGTGACTACCTCTACAGGGACTGCTTAGTGCAGAGTATTTATAGCATCTGTGCTGCTTTATTCTTCTGTGGTTGGTTGGTTTGTGGGAGTTTTGGCATCTGATCCAAACTCCATTAAAGGCTAGAAAGAGAGTTTCAGGCAGCTTTGAATCAGCCTGTCGATGAGGGCAGTCTGGATCAAGCATCAAATTTTTGATCTTAATCTTCTGGGACTTCCACATATTACAGACTTCTCAGCTTATGAAGGAGTGACACTTCAGCTCTTTCATATTGCAGAGGGAATGCTCTTACGAACTCCTGAAAATAAGTGAGGCAAAGACAGTAATTTTGTTACCACCAGAGTCTATTTTAAAATGACTAAATAAATGTTTCATATATATCTGCAAAAATTATTTTTATACCCAAGGACTTAAAAGGAATATATACACTTGCATGAACTGGACATTTAATAATTTTCTTCATAAGTATTTTAAATTTGGCAAGCAGCAATGTTTCACAGTACATTTTAAGGATACTTTTACTAAAAAAGCCCTATATCTAGGAAAGAAAGAAAAAAAAAAGGCAATTATTGCAGTTCTTGGCCATTTTCATATTGCACTTAACCATCATATAGGTGAGCAAAATGATCTTAAAATATTATTTTCTTTAGTTTCTTCAATTTGATGTTTTTCTGTACAGAGATGCACACTGTATGGAAAATGGTACAAGGTGTTCATCTGAAGAGAGAATGAAAGACTTTCTGGCTGTGAATATTTCTGTCTGCAGCTATTTAAGACCTACTTCAGAAAGTCTGACTTTATGAGACTGCTGTGGGCTGTTCTATTTTGACCAAATTTGATGCACTTTTGCTTTAGTTCTTCCCTTCAGGTACAAAGAAATACTCTCCTGAGTTTATTTGGGGTGTGAAAGAGTAAAACTAAAGTGCTGACTGACGGGTGATCTGCCCAGTCATTCTGGTAATCACTGATGTCATTGGCAGGCAGTTTAGGAGGCATCACATTATGCTTGCTTCTACTTTTATTTGAACTATAAATAGAGGACTTGAGCCCTTCTGAGTGAAATGCTCCCCTTCACTGCCATTAAATAACAGGTTTATAGTCTCCCTCTGTCATAAGCAGTATTCTTGTCCATGTGGATGTCTGTATCTATTGCAGACCTTTCACCAAAAGCTGAAGGACATTGCTCAGTGGGTGTTAATTACGTTGTCATAATTCTTAAAGTTAACCCAGTACTTTCTTCTCTCCTTTTCTCCCCCCACTTTTTAAACAGTTCTAACTTTTGAGCCCTCTTCTGCTGAAATCAGAAGTAGCTTTGTACCTGGAAAAGGTGAAACATCAGATCCTGAATTTTCTTGAGGAAAAAATCCTAAAATAAACTTGCCATAGAAATCAGAATGAATGGCAGTCCCACCTCTGTAATTCTGCAAAACATTTTTAAGTCTCATGGTTAGTACCCAGTCACAGTGACCTGAGAAGACACCTTTGGTCATGTTTGACGTTTTTACTCTATTCAACTGGTTAAGTATAATGGGGAGGGAAAACAGTTTTCTGTTTGGTTCTTCAGCACAGTTCCTCTGACTTCACCACTGCTTTTGAGGTCAGGATCAATAGATGTGGGAGGAACATTCTCTGTCCTGGCCCTTTCTTTCATCTTCTATCTGCTGATAGAAACCAGTTTTCTATTCTTCTAAATAAAACTGCATTCTAAATGTTTATTTTGCATTAAGATTGCTTTTAAGTCTCAGAATGAACAGGTAACATGAGTTCCCTTTATAGAACATCAAGGTGAGTTACAAGTGTGGAAAGGAAATTTTCCCTTAGAGAGAGACTAATAAAAACTGTCCTTAATTCTTCTGTAAGTTTGAGTTGTTTAGCCACTCAGTTCACATTCAAACTTTACTTGCCCTGGAGTTCAGGGCCTAAAGCTGGGCACTGCTTAGTGTTAACTTTTCTCTACAGATCCAATAAGAATTGAATATTGAAGGATTCTTATTAGACCATTACTAAAAATTAGAATAATAGTTTTTACTTTCATTCTTTGTTGGTTTTCTTCTAGGTGGATGTGCTTGGCTCCTACAGAAATGAATGGAAGTAGCTAATTGCAATGTAAAAAGCTCTGTAAAAGCTTTCTCAGAGAATTCTGTTAATGTATTGAAATCCCGGAGATCTGAGCAGCATCCAGCTTTCTCTCTAAATCCTGTGGAATAAGAGCTCAGACTTTCCAGTGTACACACAGTAGGACTTGAAGTTGTATTCCACTGACTTATTTTCAGGCTTGATCAAAACCTCAGTGTTTAGCTCACACTTGATAAAAGTTTTGTGAAGCTGCGTGAATGTTTTCTGTTCTTGAGCTCAATCTTAAGTAGGCTCCAGTAGTGATCTTTCTCTGGAAGGCAAAGACACTGCATGCTACAGAAGTACATTTATTAAATGAGGTGGTTTATGTATGTTAGAATGATGCACATCATACAATAGAAAACTGGATTCTGTAATATGATCTCATGGGAATTGGATGACAATAAATGATATGGTATATAAATTATTATCACATACTTAAAGAAGTCCAGACAGCACTTTTGCTCTTCAGCTATTGCCAAGAAATTTATGCTTGATTTGTGAAATACTTCCAGCTTCCATTTAATTAAATTTTGGCTGACAAAGCTGATGCATTTGATGTACTCCTGAACAAGCTAAAAATAAAAATTAGTGACATTTTTTCTATTATTCAATAAAAAAACATGTTTCCACTAGTTTATAACACTGCAGTGGGATACTTTAAGAGAATAAATTGGTTTGGTGGGCCTTGGTTATCTCACATTTTTATTATTATGAAGAATGGATTTTTATTAATAATTTTTCAATTTTATAAATTGAGCATTGTAGCAGTGGCCATGTAATACACCACCGTTCCATATACTTTTCAGTAATCAAAGTTCCTAATTTGGATTTGTTTTCGTTGGGCTAAAATTAAGTTTGATTCCCTTCCTGCTTTTATTTTAACCTCAGTGGGACATGAATGATTATGCTTCAGGTTTTAGGGCAAAGAGGGAGATAAGAACATCCACTGTGTATTGGTGTTTTGGGGTTGAAGCAAAGCTTCTTCTTTTCTTTTTTTTTTTTTTTTTTTAATTAATTTGTGTTTCCACAATCCAGACTCAAGCCACAAAGGGTCGATTCTTTATTAATTCACTGAAATTTCAGAATGTAATGTCAGATCTAAACAAGTGAAGCCAGAATTCCTGGGAGGGGTGAGAATGGAACAACAGGAAAAGGGATGGTGATTGTGGAAGCCCCTACAAAAGCGCCTGATCCAGAAAGGTTGTGATTAGTTTGAGGTGCTACTACTGTGTCATGACTGACAGTCTGAACTGAAGAAAGTCCATAGGAATGATTTGTTCACCAAAGTGTGCATAAGATTAAGGAGAAACCTGTGCCTTCTCCTGTGAATTTGACTTCAGGTAACATCATGTTTCTCTTAGGATTTTAGCACTTCACCATCCTGCATGTCTCCTCCAGCATGGAGTGGCTGGCTGAGGTGTAGTCCCTTCAGCTGGCCTGTGCCTTCACTCTGGCCAGAGGCGACAGGGGTGAAGTGCTCTGTCAGGGCAGCCCTCTGGCCAAACACCAACAGCCTCTGCCTAGGAGTAATGAAGAGCTGTTCATTGTAAACAAAAGGAATTATTTGAGATGCCTCGAATAGTTAAGGGTGGGGAGGTTCAAATGCTTCCTATAAGGAACCAGCTGAGCTAGCAGCTCTTCCCAGTTCAGTCTTCTCCCAGGATATGTAAACTGCCACAGATTAAATCCGTGGATCCTTGGAGTGGAGGCTCTTGAAAAAAGAGTGCTGAGAGGAGAAGTTTTCTTGATTTTCCTTGTCTTGTGCATCTGCATATAATCAAGAGTTACTTGTACTGTGACATGAAATGTGAGTATAACTGAGCTGGCTTAGGTATTGTTGACAGCAAGATTGAACTGGAAGTTGTGTGGCCTCTCTGCAAGTGTGTTCCCACTTTTCTGTAGCGAGGTTGTGATAGAAACTCTAAACCAATTCTCTGCACAACAGTACATTTTAAAATCAGAGCTGTGATCACAAAACTGTGAAGGTGGACTGTGTTCCTTATGAATGCCCACCCGTCTCATGGTTGAAAGTAACACTTGTGAATGCTCCTTAGTCAGAGGATGACTGGCGCTGACAAGCACAGCGTTCAGCAGACAGCCAGTGCAGTATGCTCCAGGGTCTTGGCTGTGAAACGGCTGGTATGCCAGTTAGCCCACAGTTGTGACTAACCACCATCTGCATTCTTGTGCAGCACAGATGTTGCTTGAATCTTTCATTTGAGGTCTTAACTTATTTAGCATTGGAGTCCTGTGAAGCATTGCACTTTCATTATCATGTTTTTACGTGTGGCTTTATGTAGAGGAGGATGGTCTGCATTTCTGCTTTCTAGATAAACAACAGCCTACATGCATGCATTTAATTCTGACATTCCTTTCTTCTGATGGGTTTTCTTTGCTGACTTCCTATTCTTGTAGACTATGTTGATGGCACTCTTGAAGTGCAGATAGTTTGGCAGAGAGGAACATATCATCTGTCACCATAGTGCAGTAATCACACTTAACTATTTTCACAATTATTTGTTAATTGTTTTGCAGGTATATCCTGAAGAGAGAACTTCTTTAAGAGGGATATAAAAAATACAGGCATATCTGAAAGAACTGATTAATGAGGAGAGCGAAGAAGGAAATCATAGGGCATACTAAAGGGTGAGTGCAGAACTACAGTGCTGTAATTCAGCTGGTATGAATGTAATTTCCCCACTATGCACATTTGCTTAGTGAGGTGTTGCACTCTTACTGAAAATAATAAATATTGTGGAAAGTTTTAATTTCATTATGTTTCTTTTAAAAGAATTAGGGGCAGTGTGATTGCCATGTATTTAAAGGGAAGTTATGGTACAATTATGGTACTGACTGTTGAATTTGATAAATTGTTACACAAAGTTCAAATCAAGCCTAGTGACATTTGAGTTGTAGCTGCCATGTGGGCTACTACTAGGGCTCTGACAGCTATAACTGCAGAGAGGGATGATATGAATGGTTTGGCTTCAAACCCTTTAATTTTCCTGCTCACTTGAATCTGTTCAAACAATCTTCAGGTCGTCTTCTCTGCTTACCTTCCACAATTAGGTGTCACAGAAATTCTGGAGTGAATTTTATAGAGGGAGCAACATTCCCACTGCCGGAATATTCTAGTCTTGTTCCAGAGAAGTGTAAAAGGAATGTGGAAGAATCCCTGCAAAAAAACTGTTGTCCTCATGGCATTTATTTATGAAAAGTTTGAACTTGTCATTTACAAGGTTTTAATGAAGAAGTGTATTTTTGCAGCACTTGTATCATAAATCAAACTTTTACTCTCAAAATGTCATGATGCTTTTATTGGTAGCCATAAGCGGATGTTGCTCATTCAATTTTGCAAAAGTATTTATTTGCATAGCATTCTGCAAAATCTTCGAGAAAAAGAAAAATTAATGCTTGATTTGGGGTTTAACATAATATGAATTCATTCTATTAATTTAAATCAATAAGATTTACAATTCTAATTCTATGATTGTTTAATATTTAGAAAAAATCTTGGCAAGGGAAGGAATCTTAATATTAAATAGGGAAAATGTAATGAACTGAGAAAATTCATCTTTGCTGAATGTTGATGGTAATGGCCTCACAGAATCATTAAGTTTGAAAAGGACCTCTGGGGATCATCTAGTCCAACCCCCTGCCAAGGCAGGGACACGTAGAGCAGGGTACACAAGATACTACAAATTGCAGAGCGGACTGTAGCTCCTCTTATAAATGAAGTATGTATCACCAGGTTTCAATTGAGTACGATTAGAGGCAATATATTCACCAGTCTATAATTAAAATAAACACAGCTAACAGAAACTTAACAAAATAACTGTACTATAGGTAAAATAAATTTTCCCTAAATAGGAACTAGATTATCCCAGAAATCAAAATTCTGGGACATTATTTAGAAACAGTGCAGAAGTGAAAGGCATCAGTACTATTTCTGTGATCCAGTAACCCCATTAGGACTGACATACATGAATGACCTATTTGTGCTGAAAACTATTACTCATTTCCCTTTCTTTTGAGTGCTGTATTACTGCATCTATAATACTCTGTGTTTATGGGCCACTATACAGGAATATTAACTATAGAAGAAAACACACATTGTATACTGACATTCTTGTGAAATAATGATAGCAGACATGCAAATTCTATCATCAGTGACATAATTGAAACAGACAGTTCAGTGAATTTGAGTCTTGATGTTTCTTGGAATCATCTTGAGGGATTTTGCTTTCTTCCTAAATTATTCTGTTCTTTTGAAAGGGTCAGCTGAGGAGGATAGGCATAGTATGAAAGAGTGAAGAGAATTTTTGCAGGAACCATGTCCATATCTCTGATAGCAAAAGAGATTGTCAGAGAATATTGAAAGGCACATTCTGCCTGATAATCATGGGTTTTACTGAAACTAAAATAATTACTCTAGTAATATTTTTAATAATCATTTGAAGGAATGGGTCAGATTCCTGTTTCCAGGCTGGTTTTATACGTCTCAAAATGGAGCTCTGAGGGGGTGCAAATTACCTCTGTAATTTAACAGATGTAAGTGTATGCGTGCCATTATTAGAAACATTTAAAAGAAGATTTGATGGAGAAGCACTTGTACTACTAGTAGAGCTCACTGTAAAATTATTTCTTCCCAAATTTTTACTTTTTTTCCCCTTTCTAGAAAACAGTAGAGAGAATTTGATGCTAATGAAGGGCTGATTTCACAGCACTGGAGCCTAGAATTCTGTTAACGTGGTGAACAGCTTTGGTGAGTATCTCTCACAGTTCAGATCAAATGCCTCTGAATACTGAGTGTGTGTGTAATCTCTGTTCACAGCCCTGAAGTCCTTATTTAGCTTTTATTCCTCAAACAGTTTAAGATCAAAATCAGCAGAAATTCTTTTGTGTAATAGTTGAGTAAAAAAATCAGTACTGTCTACTTCCACACACAAGATTTCTGAGCATCCACTACAGCTGCCAGTGAGGGTCATGCCTGTAACATTGGCAGTTAGCATCGTCAACATTGGATGGCTTGAAATTGCCAGCTCTTTTTTATTTGGGCTGTGAAGCAGCTGTGAAGGGGCAGTGTTTTCTGGCAAGTTGTGGTGAGCTGGAATTAAAAGTAAAGTCGAATCATCCTGTTTTCAAATCTGCATATGTTCTCCTACACTCCAACTCCCACATATGTACACATTCTTGAAGAAGCCTCTACTTGAAGTAGAATTAGTTTGCAGCAGCATGGAATATTTAATCAAAGTCAGTACTCAGACCATATATAAATGGGTCAAATTGCAGCTTGAGATGCCTTCTTCTAACTCTGACCCTTATGCAGAGGCATTCCCGGTATGGATAGCTGCTGCTGGAGCTGTCTGCACTAGTTCTTTGGCTCTCATTCCTGCAAAGCTGTCGGGTGCAGAAAGAAGTACATGGTGTAACTCTGACCTTGTCTATGTAACAGTGAGCCAGAGGGTTTCCTTTTAAGTCACTGTCTGCACAGAAAGGGAATCAGAAGGGCATGTAGAAGTCTTAAGTTTGCATATACTGATAGGTGGGTAGAGACCTTGGTGTACTTATAGCGGGAATCCCACAAAAGAAAAAAAAAAAAAAGGGGTGAGATATGATCTCTCTGCAGTGTAGTCTAGGGCACTGCTGAGGTCATCTGGGCTAATGCCTGTCCCTGTTTGAAGCTGATCAGAATATGAGAAAACAGAAAATAACACGCTATTGTCATTAGCGATTTTTCTGTCTTTGTAAACTGAGAACTCAAAATGCAGCAGTGTTGACTAGCGCTGATGGCTCTTAACTGCCTGTTGGCAAATAACCTTGTATAGCCAAAATGTTCATGGGTGGGTGAAGATAAAAGAGTTTTCTTAACAACTCTTTATTGTCTTCTGTGTCATCTGTCCAGAAATACACATCCAGCTGTCTCAAGTGGAACTACTTCTCTTTGGAAAGTCAGGGTAGTAGTGGCAGTGAGGCATTACTAAAGAATAGCTATGATACTTTGGAAGTATTGAATCCAGTCCTTGCTTGCAAGTTTACAGTTTCTGTTTGCACTCTGCAGCACTGACTTCATCATCATTCTGGAAGCAGTTGATGAGGATTGCGAAGGTTTGTCTTCCTTACAGACAGAAGTGAATTAATGTCTGGAAATTTTGAAATCCAGTGATGGGAAAGGCACAGAAATGTAAATCTTCATTAATGTTGCTGCAACTGCAAGTTGCATATTTAAACTTGTTGCACACTAATAACATGTACCACTGTGAAAGACGACTAGAGCCCAAGGACATTTTCTCAAATGAGCTGATGTTACATACAGTCTTGACAGACAGAGTTCTAGAAATACTCTTTGTAGTGTGCTGCCAGGGCTATTAATTTCAAATAAGATTTTCCAGAGCTATCAAACATGAGATTAAAAGTCTTGTAATTGAGAGTATTCCTGTGATTCCAGCTGATTTAAATGTACATGGATACAATGTAGACCTTGGTGTTGCTAGTACAGATAATTGTGATGAATGGGCAGACTGCCTGGGGACTCAGGTGTTTCTGCAGTTCTCGCTGAATTTGAAGATACTGTAATTGCAAGGCTAATAGTACTGTTTCAAAGTCAGGGGAGCAGCCTCTATAAGTATGCTGCAGTCACCACAGTTTTCTAGTTTGGATACTGGAAGATGGTAAGACCTACTTGAATGAGTCAAGTTGCATGAACTTCCATTGGAAATGTTAATGGTTAATTTTAGACTTCTTTTGAACTCCGGAAGTGAACTCAGGGATTCTACTTCTGCATTTAAGTCTACAGTTTACCAGGTCCTGAGGTTTTGATTCAGTCCTTATTCATGTGTGATTCAGTCAGACTCCCACAGAATTTGGTGAGAAAATACAAATGATAATCTGTCATAAAAATTACTCAGGATACAGTGTGTGTGTGCACCACAGTTAAAGGTGTGTACTGTTTAAAACAAAGTATGCAAGTCCAAGTAACTCCTGAGCCACAGTGAAACAGTATGAAGGTATTTCAGGGAATGCTGTCCACTCAGCTTACATTAGTGTTATTCTTCACACACTAGGGCTTCAAAGTCACATGAAAGACAGGTAGAATCTGGCTTTGGGGAGGTAGAAAAGAGAATTAAATCTTACTGTCTGGTGCAGCAAATCTCTGTGGAAGAGAGGAATTATATCACCTACTCATTAGGATCTTCTGTCAGTGCCTTTATGGGCTGTGGAAATTAATGCAAAGAAATGAATTAATATGTCCAGCTAAAGCATCAAAGAGGCCCCAGCAGCAGTGGCAGACATCTTACCATCCGCTAGCAGAGATACGTAAGTCAGCATCCATCTCTGCTTCCTAGCTCATTGCTCAGCAATGGTGGGATTTCATCCTGAAGCACCCTCTAGAGAGGTAATAAGCAGTTTGGAAGTAGAGACTTAGCTGAAGCCCTGTAGGGACATTATGATCTGTGAATACAGATTATGACATAAGGTGTCTGTTATAACTCATGACCTTTGGAGTTGGGATGTTACTTTTGTCCCTTCACTAGTTACAGCCACTTCTTGCCTCCTCTCTTGCCATCCATTAACTGTCAGTTTTTCATCTCTATTTCCCAAGATGGTCTGTTCAGCATTGTCACTTCTGTGTTCATCTTTCTCCAGCGTACTTGGTTCTTCTTACTGCATTCTCCCTTGCATTTACATTTTGCCTTTACATGCCATTATACACCTCTTTATAAATACTGAGATTAATACATGTTAAATAGCATGAAACCCTGTTTGGTCCTTCTCTCTGCTTTTTTTATCTGCTTTCACCTTTGGAAGGTTGTGGACAATATGAAGGATGTGTTTGTAGCTGGGACTATTGGAGAGAATGAGAGGTTTCTTAGACTTCTGACATGCTAAGGGCAGTTTTCTTTTTTTGAGGCAGTTGGCAGCAATGACCTCTGTGTGGATGAAATGCTGGGAAATATGTAAGGGGTGTCACTGTTTGAACTAGTGGTGCAGTTAAAAGTCAATTTGTACCAGACTTGCTTTATATTTAAAGTTCACAATAACATGATTCAGTTTAGCAGCTTTTAAAATTGCTTAGACTTTTTTTTTCTGCTGTATTCAGCAGAGGTGTGTATACGTATACCATAGGAGCTCCTAAGTGCACACTGAGGAAAGAGCAGAGATACGGTTATTGTACACTGTGAGGTGAATCAGCCACTCTTCTGGACATGTCCACCTTATGTCTGGATCGATTTCCACACAGAAGTTCACCAGAGATTTCTTTTTTGCAAGACTGTCCCTCTAGGGAAAATTCACTACAATGATACGATTATGCTGATCCTAAGCTATCTGCAACATTTCTACTACATTCCCTCCTGTTCTGACAAGAATGGGAAAAGGTTTTATATGTTATTTCTTACTTTAAGTGGCACTTTCCTACTTCTTATCATTTCCTTTTTCTGTTGGCAATGCAGTATTAAGGTACAGTGTATTATTCCTTAAAGAGAAGGAATAAAATAAGCTGGCTCCCATCTGTACATCTCCCATCTGAAATGATGGACATGCAGCATTCTCTTCTGCTCGTGATATTTATTTCTTCTTTTAGGATTTATGCTTACTAGCACTGAAACCTCCTGTTGCTGTTTTCAGCTGCAGCTGCTCCCATCTGTACATAGCAGTACTATTTTGTGCAATGCTACTTCTCTGTAAAAGCAAATTTTACTGTAATTAAATTCCCAGGTGAGAAATACACAAGAGAGAATGATGTAGAGCAGACAAGCAGGGAAGTGTTCCAAAATACTTCTGAAAGCTCTTAGTTTGCTTTTTTTTTACAGCAGACGCTGACTAAAGACTGACAAATACTTGAGAAGAATTGCTCCACAGACCACCTGGAAGTGCCTATGAATCATTTAGGTATCTTTACTGAGTGTTTGTTGATTACTGCAGATGAGGAAGAATTATTAAGTTTGAGTCTGGATAAATTTTATTTCTGATAGAACACAGAGTTTACAAAAGAAGTTCTAGGGGATGTTTTCCATATATATATATTAGCCTCAACCAGTTAAAACATTTCATATATTTAGCATTTAAATTAGATTCAATTTAATAATATGGTTTAGAATATCATTTGAGATAAAAGATGCAGAGTCTTTGAATCTTTTATCATCCTTTTAAATCTCTTCAAGTCCTTGTCAGTGCTTTAACAATTTTTTGGCTATGTTCAAGCACATGCACAAATTTCCAAGGTTTTATTAGAAACAATTGCTTGTTTCCATAACGAAGTATAGAAAAACTAACACGGTGGCCTGTAATTAAATGAGAGACCATAAAATTCCTTGTTAAAAAGAAATAAACACACTGAATCATTAAGAAAGCCTATGTAAGCTCATAAAGTTGAGATTAGACAAGAAAAATGCTGACTGAATCACAGTGGCAAGTACTTCATCTCTCCAGAGGTCAGGGCATATTTTAAAAAGAAGAGTGTTTTTTCCTCCTTATTAAGGCCATTATCTTTGTCTTGCTGCTTCCTCATGGAAGAGGCAGGAAAAGCTCTGCTCTATTCAGCCTGCTATTGAGAAGCAAGATACTTAATCTGTCTTTACCTTTCATGTTGCAGCTGTGTCTTTTAACTGCAGTTTGCAGCTGATGTTTTAGTTAGGAAAAATATTAACATGACAGCATGTTCTTTTGGTGAGGAAAAGGTGACATGAGTCAAAGAGGTGTTAAAAATATTTTGCTAGGCATCATGTCAGTAGATTGAACTTGTCAGACAAGACTATTTTTGAATGAAAACTTAAGGGCATCCAAGCCAAATACATTCTACTTTTAGGCACCATTTCCTTGCTGTTTTGATTTTATGCTTAACAGTTATGATCACCAACCTAAAAAAATTAAGCCTTTAAAAGCAAGAATTGTGACACCAGATCCAGTATGGATCTAAACATTTTACGTGTCCAATGTGTTAATCCCACCACACAGGGAGTTTTCTTTATAGTACTGTGACAGGAGGTGAGAGTGAGGACATCCAGAGTGTTGTCTTTATTCCTCCTTAGGACTTGGAGGAACACAGAGGCTGCAAGAAGAAGCTCTGTGAGATATCCGAGAGCCATATGGCCAGGAGCTGTGCCAATCCAGGTTTAAAAGCTGTCATTCTCCCCTTCTTCTTCCCATCCTCACAACAGGTTCAGCTCAGGCTTAAGGTTTTTGCCGTTAGCATGTGAAGCTTCTCTGAAAAAATGAGGAAAAACCAAGCTAGTGAATAGTAGGCATTGTACCAAAAGGTGCAATAGACTCCATCAGACAAAGATCAGTGTGTTGCTGCAAAAAGGCCCAGAAAATTACGTATTCCATCTGCTTATCCAGAAGAATCAAAGTACACCACAAGAAACAAACAAAAAATAGGCAGAACATGCTGGTTTTAAACAAATTTCTTGTACTATCCAGGCTTATTTCAGTTCCTGCTTATGCTTTAGTTTTGCCACAAAACACCCTCTGTTCTGTGTTCCCAAGGGGGAGGGAGTTCATCTAGGAGCTCTGACAGTTGTACTTAGCTTTAGCAACTGAAAGACATGAGGGGTCTCAGAGACATCTCTGGGACACCTCCATGTGAGATATGCTTCCCCTAGATATTGTTTATCTCCTGTTGAGCACCAAAACCATGAGAAGCTGCTCTGCCTTGTCAGAGCTTTTGGGAATAGGGAGGGAAGAGAGGTCCTTATTGACATTGTTCTCTTGAAACAAAGGGGAGTGCATTTGAAACAAATACTTTTTTATATTGCTAAGCTCCCCCAACTGCCTTCAGAACTTGCACAATACAGGCATCTTTTGATTGGGCAGAGATGATTTTTTAAGAATTGACTTCACAAATTGGTTTTGGTTTGCTCTTGCTAAGGGATGAGCAGTATGAATGCCACAATGAAGCAATAGAAAACATGCCTTCAGACAGATTGTCTTCTCACAGCCCTGGAAACCCACTCAAGCCAACACAATAGCAGCAGCAGAACTAAGAAAAAAATGCTTTAACTCCACAGATCCCTGAAGTATGTCTATGTATATATATAGCTATATCTGTGTTGTCAGGATTAGGAGACAGAAGGTGGTTCATACTCAAAGTATAGAGGGGCCAACCACCTGTCCGAGTCTTGCTGCACTTCTGAGAGGTGAAAACAAACCCCGAGTTAGTAGGTTCCCCAGCAATTTACCACGTCACAGAACCACAGGCAGAGGTTGTCCACTGGTCTGTTTTGTAAATAAAGTAAAATACCATGAGATCCATTACTTAGGATAACCTGCAATCCAAATACATATGTCACAATTCACGTATTATAATATCACCTCTGAGATGTAGGGAATAGGATGTGAGTAAACCTTTCTGCTTGATTTCCTTGGGTGAGCTGGAACCTCAGTAAATTATCTGCTTCTCTGTCGATGCAGAAAACTTGTCAATGGATCATGACCCATTGTGTCAAGTGTCACAGTTTCACTGATCAAGTGGCTGAAAGGGAGGATATAGGCATTGCAGCTTCCAGTTACTCATCCTTGTTATAATGAGATAAAAAAATGGCTAGGGGTAGACTACTCAGCATCCAAAAAAAGGGTTGTGTGTGATTCTTAATCTTTCCATTCCATGTTGAGTGATTTTTCTCTGCCACCCAACTTTGTATAATGAGGCGCTGAGGAATTAGATCAGTTGTTCATGCAATACTAACCTTGTAGAAGCTTGATTTTTGTTGCTTTGAAAATTCAAGTTCAGGGGTGAGACTGAAGTTCAGTGACTGTTGGATGTCATCAATGTATCAGTGAAAATAATGTGTGCCCACACTGTGGAGTAAACCCCATATGGTGATGACAAACTGCCTCTGACCTCAGGAAACCCACATTAGAACAGCTGGCACCAGGTCTTAGAATACAGGTTGTGAAATAAGTAAGAAAGTTCTTTCTTCTGCTGCTCAATTATGTGTTTGGAGGTCACAGAAGCATCAGTCACAGAAGCATCACACTGGGCAAAGAAACTACTCCCTGTGAAAGCATCTTTAATAACAAAATTAATGAATTTTAATAAATTCAGCAGTCTTGCTGAACTTAACTGCTGTACTTGGCGTGCTTCTTGTCCTTTGTGCTGTGTTGGAAACCACCAGTGTATTTCTTTAGTGCCTGTAGAGTGGTTTACCTTTCACTGCTTTGACTTCTTGCTACAGTGGAGATGGAGATGGATCTGGGTTTAAGTGTGGTTTCTGTATATGAGAGGGAGGAGAAAAACTGAGCTACAGAAAATTCAGTAATTAGGAGGACGTAGTTTTGTATGTTTAGAAATAGATAACTGATTTATTTACATTTTGTCATTACATGCTGTCCCTTGTGGTACCTGGGCACAGCATATGTGGGAATAACCTATAACATTAAAGGACAAACAGCCATGGTACATTGATCCCTGCTAACCTAAACTACACAGGAAAGACATGAGGGACAAAAACCCCAAACCAACACCGTTTTTATCTTCCTAAAGCCTCTTTTCAAAGTCAGTGAACATAAGCTGTATCCTTGGGCCTGTGAGTTAACTGGACTTTGTGAACCACAGTGTGACTTTCAGTTAGTACAAAGATCTTCCCGTATTTTCTATCAAGAGTGTGCCTATGGGTATTAGTATATTAATATGGGAAACTAGCTCCCTCTAGTGATAAGAAACATTAATAATTTCCATTTGTGCAATGCAATTGCAGTTGAATAACAGAAAGTTTGGAATCTGTGACATTGATTCCATGGGTATACTATAGCTCATTCGAAACCACATTGACTTACATAGGTTACTTTCATGAGCTTGCTTACATGACTTACTGAACTGGAACCTAGGAGTTCACTCTTCATTGTTAGTTAGCACAGTAGTGTAGTGCTTATGGATTTTTAAAATGAATCTTTGAAGAGGTCATGCTGAAAAGTAGTGGTCATTCTCTGTGGTTACAGCAAAGCAGCTAGGGATTGCTTGATTTTTTCATGTGCTTGACTTCAAGCACATAAAGAATCTGGATGTGATTAATAATAACAATAATGGCCAGAGTTGGGAATCTTTTTTCCACGATCATCTTCCCTTTATGCAGAAAATCCTACTTATTCTTAAAATGCCCCATAATGCTGACTTCTAGGGGCCTTTGTTTAAAGCTCTCTGATGCGTCAAAAATAATTTGCACAGCAAGTTTCACCCTTGAACATTTTAAGCTCACATCACTGTCATTTGTAAGGAATGTGTAAGCTTACACATGAGACTTTCTGGTTTTATTGTTGTTATTTTTTTTTTTATTTCTCTTTCATATGCAGATGTTGGTATGGTATTGTGAGCAATACTTGTATAGTTGTTTTCTATGATAATGGTACTTTTTGTCTTGTTTTTATTGCTAACATTACAAGAATTATTGCTGCTGGTGGTACATGTGAAAAAATACTGTGTGATCAGACCCCTTTTGTGTGTCACGTACTGGTGGTGTTATATCTGAAAAAATGACTGGCTGCAACTCACAGGAGTGGCTCAGTACTTAGCTTTATTTCTTCCAATTCAAAGTGGTTTTTCATAAGCATATTTTTATTAGCAGTTCTTTAAAGCACCACTAGTCTTTGTTGTGATTGCTACTATACATTTCTGGTGTGCAAATTGATTATCCACTGTTAAAGAGCAGGAAAATCTGCAGGAAAAATGTGATCAAACACTCACTCTGGAAAATGCACAGAGGGAATACTTAAATTGAGCAGACACTGAGAAAGAAGGTATTTTACTGTGTCAAAATGTCATTTCATTATATAAAGACAAGCATAAGACAAGAAACACATGGTAAAATCACTTAAACCACTTGACATCAGCTATACTGATAACTAATTCCAGAGGAATCATTTTAGTAATTCCGTTGAACTTGTTAGGATGAAAATTAACAGTGATTGTAGTTTTGTCTGAAAATAAGTGTACCTGACTCATCACAATAATATAATATGTTAAGCAGTAAGAAGAAAAATCTAGTTCCTGTGTTGATCTAAGGAATGTATTACATAGTTACTGAACTAAGCTGGAGAGAGAGCATGTTTACTGCTCTACTGACGCCACTCACTATTTTTCAAGCCATCTTCTATGAATCCATCAAGTGTGCTACCTTTTACACTGCTGCTGAGACAGGGGTTCTGTATTTTCCTATCAACAAGTTCCATAGTACAATGTGAAAGTCTCTTTTATCCACATTCCTTTATTTGTTTGTGTGGAAATATCAATATGTTTAGGCCAGCCAGTTGATATGAGCAGCCTTTTTTAGCTCTGTTGCTGCTTGTCGTCTTTCAAAGTTGCTTCTCCTCTCCAGGCCTTTGAAGTAAAGCTTCTTCATTGAATATACATCCAGGTTTTGTAGCATCATTCACATGATGTCACAGGCAGTTGTTCCATTTGTCTTGGCTGTATCACATGACAGGTTTTCTTAACTGGGGAGATGATACTGCATACAGGGTGTCAGATGACCATGACTGGCTTAATGTCTGCCATTGGAAAATTAGTATGTCTCTATTAGGAGCATTTGGTAACGTGACTGTTAGCAGTGTTTGCTTTCAGGGTAGTTTACCAGCTTCAGACCTCGGTTGTGATTAGAGGATTTAATTTAAGAAAAAGATATCTTTAGCAGAGAAATTAACCAAACCTCATTCTTGCCTTACTTACTGAGCCAGATCTGTTCAGCCCTATTTTACTATTTAATCATGAAAATGAATGTGAGCTCCATTGTATGCAGTGGTGGTCTAAGACCTTAGTTGAGGTTTCTGTCACTTCTGCAAAGAGCTGACTTACAGTAGAACTTGGCTTTTTTAGCACAGGACACGTGAGCAAGAACTGTTTTGTTTTGTGAGTCATACCTATTATTTTTCTATGTACTTGCCATTATCATACTTCTGGTGCCTGGCTTTCTGCTGAAAGCAACTAAGTCACAACTCGAGACATTTAGAGTAGAAAAGCTGTATCAGCAGTATAAATTTACAGATTTGTAAGATTAAGAGATATGAGAATAAGTTGGAAAATGAGCCCATATTCTGTGCCAATAGTCCTGGCAGTGAACAAAGAAAAGGACAAATGTGGCAATAACCTGATGCTCACCAGCTACCAAACTAGGAAACAAATTGAAACAAATTGGAAAATTACCTGTTCATCTTCTCACACCTCAACCATTATCCTGATTGTGCAACATTTACCTGTATCCCTTCTCTCTGTGATTGAAAAGAGGAAGCAGAAACTTGCACCGAACTTGTAGACAAGCTTAATAGCAAATCCAGAGTAGTTCAGGGTTACATTTCATAAAGGGTAGTCATTCAGTATTCCAATTACAACTTGCCAAATGCTTCCCTCCCTCCTTAGTTTTTATCCCCCCTTCTTTTTTTTTTGGTTTAATTTCCTAAGTAAACTCAGTTAATTTAAGGAGTCAGGTTTTCTCTATTTTGAGAAATCTCATTGCCTCTTCCAAATTCTGTTACAATTACTTCAAGACCATCTCAAATTATTTCCTGAGAGGAAACCTTTCTTTGGCTTCAGGCACCTTGGCTCCACTTCCCTGAAATCTTTTTAACAGCATTGTTATCTTGACAGGATATAGGTTTCTAATTAATTACTTTGTGCATTAGTATTGCAAGATAGCAAGTCTAAAAGCCAGTTTCTGGCATTCCTGCATGTACTGAGGAGCTTTTTACAAAGATTGAGTTCCTTGATTTCAGTGGCTAAACTTTGGCTCAGAGGTTGTTTTGATGTACTCACTCTGCTTTCAGGGGCATTATCCTATGTTTGAGAAGATAAAAATAGAACAAAGCTACTCAGTATTGTCAAGAAGAACTAAACTCGATATATCATGACTGAACAAAGCAGAAGTAAAGTATGTGTATATCTCCCTAGCCCTCACATGATCTCCAGCTTTTTGGCAGAGAGTTAGCTGCATGCAATGAAGATTAATGTTACTTTAATTGCTCTGGTTTAACTTCCACTTAGAAATATACTGGACTTTCTTCTCAGCATATGACATCAACCTTGCTGACTGCAGTCATGGAAATTTTGTGTAAGTGAAAATAAGAACTGTTAACTACACATCCCTGAACCGGTTATAAAAAGCAACAAATAAGGTGCATATGAATAGAATAATAGTTAAAATTCTTAAATAGTGTCAAAATAGCACTGTAAAGCTTTGATTTTCTTACTTTGTCATACCAGAACCTCCTCTCATGCAGTAAATTCTTCTATGTTGTCTGAACAATCACATTTGAAATCCCAACAAAATACAGCTGTTCAGACAGATTTGAGTCTGAATAAGGAAAATTTGCTCACCTTGTCCTATCATAGAACAGTCAGCTTATTCTGAGTACTAGTTTTGAGCTTCAGTCAGCTCTGAGGCTGTCTGAATGAGATTGGAGAAGATGCCCAAATACTCTGTTTTTGTAATTAACAGAAGTATCTTATTTGTGAAGTTGCTTTGAGAGCTCTTCTGAATTCCACAGAAAGGTGTGACTTGTCAGAGGGGAAGAGAAAGTGTTTAATGCTTATCATTCAATGAACTGAGACTAAAATGTTTACTTTTGATTGCAGTTTCCTTTTAGAAGGGATTCTTCGCAGAAACTGCCACTTCAGTCGCTCGCTATCCATTTTGTCTGTCTGTGTTTTCCTTGGTAGCAGTGCCTGCGTGTGCATGACATTTCTGCTGATCCTTGTCTTCATTCTCAGTGGCACTAGAATATGCCATTCATTGTCCTTACCATCCCTCTGAAGCCAGTGCTGCCTGTTCCAAGATGGTAAGAGAGTGGTGTAACCTCAGTTGAAGACTGCTGCTTGATTTGCTGTGGCTGTTCTGCACTTTTGTTTTTACATTCCTGAACGCTGGGGGACACTGCTTGCCTGTTTCTAGCTGTCCTATTGAATACAGTACATACTGTTTCTCTTAAACTTAAGGACCTGAATTCATGTTTTATTCCTCCAAGCAGTCCACAGCTTCTAAAATTAGATTTAAATGAGACAGAAATCTGCACAGTATAATTTTAGTTTATTAATCAAAGTAGTGGGTCAAAGATAGGATTGAATAATGTTGCAGTGATGCTGATGAGAAGCTAGCACTTAGTTTCCAGGAGGCACTACTATTGGAATAACTGAATTTAGCGGCTATATACCTCGACCAGACACAGGGACATGAGAGTAAGCTGTGTTTATATGCAGTTAACCAGCTGTGCCATACAACCTGTACCTAGTGCATAAGGCACAAGAGTTTTCTGCATAATAGAGCAGAAGACCTTGTACTGTTGGTTCTTTTCAAACCAGACCATGAGCTGGAGATAGCACTCCTGTTTCTTTCAGAGAACCTTAAGGTTCTAGTTTGAAGTGCAGAGCAGCTGTGAAATGTGAAAGAGAGGAAAAGATAAGGCCTTGTGATAGTCAAATAAGTTTGGTATGTTAATCAGATCTAAAATACTAACCAAATGCGTTGGAACAAGTAGGCTGAAACTTCAGATCTTTGGTCTGTAGGTTTGGTTTTTCTTTTCCCCTCAGCTCACTTAAACCAAACACAAGTAGCCAAAACCAAAGTTGCAAGGAAGAAGGTTACATATGTGTATATTAAATAGCGTAACTCTCACTGGCTGATGTATCTACCTAATTTGCAGCAGATTGTGGCTTGTTTTTTGAAAAAAAAAAATAAAAAGGAAATGACGCTTCTGCTTGCCCTTACATAGTGTGCATAGAAGCAGTGCATGGCTGTCATGAGCAACCAGGATTTCACCCTGCAGGAAGTGGCTAGTGAATATACAGACTGTAAGACCTAACTAGAAGACAAATGATATTCAGAAAATTGTGAGTTACCAAGGCTGTGAGCCTGTGTGTCCATTCCTTTGTTTCAGGTCCTACTCATTTTTTCATTAGATTACTCAGCATATTATTCAAACAGAGACTGAAAAATAAGGGGTTGCATGTAAATAAGCAGCTGTGTGGTATTCCTACATTTTATTCAAGTTAAAGGCTAGTTTTAGATCAACAGTGAGTCATTGCTTGTCATGTTTGAGAGAAGCAAGGAAGTGGGCAATAGTACCAAGTAGAACATGTATCAATAAAATCTATGCTAACAAATGGAATGATTTCTCATTTGATCAGCAAACTGTGCATAATAGAAACTATATTTCTTAGATTTCTTCCCTGGAGGAAATGGTGGACTGTGGGAGAAGTGTCAAAAATAAATACATGAAAACTTTTATCTCAAATATATATAGGTCTTCGTTGACTGTTATTGTTCAAACATCACAGGGGATAAAAACTCAGAGGAAACAAAGGCATAAGCAGGAAACTGGAAGGGGTGCTACTGATTATTCAGCATAAAAAAATCAGACCTCACTTTCTTCTCAGTTCCTGCCCTTCTTGCAGTTTTCATGACAATCCTCGCCCATTGAATAAGGCAAGCAGTAGATTCATGGTTTCTAGGAACAGTTTTTGTTTTGTTTTCTCTTCTTTTCTTATTTTTTTTAAGCTTCTGTCATGGGTTTAGCAGCAGCAGTCATTTTTCTTTAAGCAGTAGCTGGTGTAGCACTGTGTTATGGATTTTCAGCT
>JASSUY010010851.1:0-13089 GCA_032466535.1 Forpus xanthops
TGGCTGCCCTGTGTCTGCAGTGCTCAAGGCCAGGTTGGACACAGGGCTTGGAGCAAGCTGCTCTATGGAAGGTGTCCTGCATGGGACAGGGTTGGAGCTGGAGGAGCTTTAGGATCCCTTCAACTCAAATCATTCTGGGATTCTATGAATATCCCAATTCTATATTAGGGGAAAGCAAACACACTACAGCTGCATACAGACAGTCCCTGCCATTTGCTGAGGAGATCTGAATTTAATCAGCTAGAGATGGCTTAATCCAACATCTGGGCTCTGTCAAGTACGGAGACATCACAGCAGGTTTTCCTTCCTGATGGGCACAGTGGTGCCGGGGATGCTGCCCAAGGGATTGGGTTGTCCCTGCTCCCCTGCGGGTGGAACACTTCCTGCTCCTGTGCAGAGACGCTGTGCCAGTGGCAGACACTGGGATCTGCCACCTGTATCTGGGCCACAAACCCCTGCAAGCAGGGCAAAACCACACCTTAACCCAGGAAAACCTTGACAGAGCCCCTGCACGGGGCCAATCCACACCACACATTGTGTCTGCTCCGTTTAAAGCTCATCATAAGCTTGATTTTCTGCCTACTTTAACACTGCTTCCAACAGAAGCTGGGGGTCTATGCCATCACTTTCAATCTGCCCCTGGAAGCTTGTCTCAAGACATTTGCCATGCAGTATTTTAATTAAACTTCCTTTCTTTCAGTTCAGTGTTAGGTTCATTAAGTGGTGCTCTGAGCCACTGAAATGAATTGCTTAAAAGTAATTTGTGCAGCAGCTGAAGGAGGAGATTACAGCTATAAATGAGCTCATCCCTGAGCCCTGCATTTCTGCTGGTACCAGTCTGCAGTGTGCACATGTGCGTTTCTGCACCTCAGCACCATCTGATGTGACGGAACAGAAAACACAGTGGGCACAGCCTCTGTAGAGTCCTACCCGATGCCAATGGGGAGCAGATGCCACTGCGGTGCTATGGCCCCAGCACCTCCAGGCAGAGCTGAGCCTGTGCTGCCCAGGAGCAGAAAGCCCTCACACGTTGATGGAGCTGCTTCACCCAGGATCTGTCACAGTAAGAACACATTCTGCCTCTTGCTGGTAAGTAACAGAGAGTAAAAAAACAACTGAGTTAGAAATTGCAAGCGTAAATAACAACTATTTCCTTTTGAAACCAACAAGGAATCCCACGTACACACCCAGCTATGCTTAAGTAAGGCTTAAGTAAGTGTGCTTCAGTAACATACCACAGGGATACCTCCTCCTGCCCAGGAAAGAAATAACCTTGCTTACTTCCCTGAGCGATAAATCTCCACTCAATCCATGTCTGAAACAGAGAGGTCATGGTCCTGCTATTTTTAGGATCTGCTAGGTTGTGATAACAAGAATGCATCTTTAGCATGGGAGAACTGATACCTTTAAGCTGAAAGATGTCCGCAGTCAGATCCCAGCTGGGCTGCTAATCATCACCATCGTGGACAAGAAACACAAGCAGGACACTGCAGGACCCCTACACAAGGCAAGAGGAACCCGCTGGCACAAACCAGTCTGGTAATTCTGACCCACTTTAGTGAGCAGCAGCCAGGACTTCAGTGAGCTGAGGAGGAAAGATCCTCCGAGCACTCCCAGTCCTCCTGCTTCTCTACTGACGTGCACCAGAACTGAGCTGGGCCATGGTCGAGAGGGGCTGTGTGAGCAGTGCCCCTGCACCGACCTGAGCAGCCCGCACCCGCAGGGGCTGAGCCTCTGCCATGGCCCCACAGCACCAGGGACCCTCTGGCTCCGTGCGCATTCGAGGACATCCCAGCACAAACGGGCTCGTGTCCGTTCTCCAGGTGACCACCCCAGACCAGGTCCTCCATGCAGAGTGAACCAGCTCAGGATCCTACCCCCGGCCCGTTGTTCTGTCCACACTGGCAAAACCCACTGCAGGGCCCTTGCTTTCATCTCTAATTCATCGTTCCACCATGGAGCTTGTCCTCTTGGAAGGACAATTTATTGGGATTTATTTTAATCTATCTTTACTGGAAACAAGCAGACAAACCTTGCCTGTTATCAGGGAATAAACTCTGGGAGGTAATACGCCTCCAAATGGAAGCACGGATATTCATTAGATCGAATGAATCCCCTCTTCCAGTCAGAGGGGATTTAATTAAGTTGATTCTGACAGGGAATTAAAGGTCTTTGCTGGGAGCTCTGTTTCTGGTGCCTCTATCACTGAAGCGACACACGGCACTTCCTGAGGCAGCATTAGTTCCAAGTATTTTGGACAAAATTGCTACGTTGAGATAACGTTAGCGCTGCTCATCCATCACGGCACAGGACCCAGCGCTTGAGATGGAGCTCCTTGTGCCTAGGGAGGTCTTACCCCCAGTGCGGGGGCTCCTGCACCTTTTCTCACTCCTATGAGACTCCCAAGAGTTAGTCTCGCCACAGAGAAGGTGCAGAACAGTTCTCCTGTGCCCACACTGTGAACATGGATGTGAGCGGTGGTGAGGAGCGCGGCTCCACACGTATCCCAGGGGAACGGCATGGCACCGCGTGCACGAAGACGTTGTACACAAGCCATAACACGAGAGGAGCAGGGTGAGGGTGAGAACAGGTCCTGACCCTGCAGAAGGGCCATCAAGGCCGCCCCGAGCACCCCCCGTCAGCACTGAACAGACACAGTTATACAGGACCAACAGCACCACTGAAACCCACAGCAATAACCACTGTGCTCTCCCACAGCCTAGCTTCCAGAACTGATTTCATGGCTTTAATAACCACCACCACACCCCAGTGCGATGAGTGCTGGGTACCCTGTGTCTATTCCTCCCTGCGCTGTCAAGGAGGAAGCAGGTTACTAGATGTTGCCAGGAGTTAGGCACTGCCACACATAACCTGATCATGCTTATCCCAAGACAAGGTACTGGGTTTCCCCCTCCTCATCAGGGATGGAGGACACAGTCAGAGGGACAGGGAGCAGCATCAGGCCCCAGAATGACCACTGCAGGCTAAGTGAGGGCAGGACACCCCATGGCCGATGGAGTACCCTCCAGTACACCACAAGGTGAAGGACATGGTGATGTGGAGTTCAGTGCTGGGAATCTGCTCCCCACTCTCATGAAATCCGGGGATTGCTTCGCTCCAAGTGGGAAGCGCAAACCGCACTGTGGGCTGTGAGCACGCCCGGGCTCCTTCAGAAGGGAGAAAGAGAAAATCCCAATTAACCTGCGGTGTCGGAAGGAGGCCCTGTGAAAACGTGGCTCAGAGCGGGTCACAAACCAGAAGATAATAACCCCCCCAATGCTGGGGGACATGAGGCGATTCCAGAGTTGTTGTTTGATGGGTTTCACACTTCATTAGCATACGCATAATTTAACAAGTGAACGTGCTGAGGGCTGGCAAGACATAAGAGCCACTTTCTTGAAACACGAACTGTAAATTGGGGCGGCCACAGTTAGGTTTTTGTTGTTGTTTTAATCATGATGGAAAAGCAACAGACATCAGTTCTAGGCCTTCAGCAGAAGGAACCGATCACCAGGGACTGAGGACCATGCAGAGAGCTGCTTTGGAAAGGCAGCTTCACCTATGGATCAGGGCTGAATGTGGCCCAGAGCACCTAGTTGTACACAGCTGGCAAAGCAGTTTAACACAGAAGCACCCCGCTGCACATCACCCCACTGCACAGCACCCTGCCCATCACCCCACTGCACAGCACCCTGCTGCACATCATCCCACTGCCCATCACCCTGCAACACATCATCCAGCTGCGCATCACCCCACTGCACAGCACCCTGCAGCTTATCACCCCACTGCAAATCACCATGCAGCGCATCTCCCATCAGTGTGCCAGGGTGAGGGGTACCCTCAGATGTCACTTGTGCGTGAGGATGCAAAGAGCTGTGGTGCCAGCAGCACAGGAGGGGCTGTCCCCAGCCAGCAGCTCTGGAAGGGTGGGAGGGCTGCAGCTTGTGCCCTGACACAGAGCACCCCTGGGTGCCACTGCTGGGCATGAGCCGCAGGGACAAGGGGCTTGGGATGGGGGAGCTCTCTGGTCAACCTCAAGCATCTTCTCTTCCACTTTACGGCTGAGCAGCCCAGCCATTATTTATTAACACCTATTTTTAATTCTCTCCAGAGCACGTTGCTTTACCAACCCCTTTCTTTGGGACCTGGTTTCTCTGCCTTTGATCTGCTAATTGATTTGCATCATCTCCAATTCCTTTTAGGCTGCTCCCACATGCAATTCACTCCTTCACTGCCTGCATCCCAGCTCCCTTCCAGGGCTGCCTGCTCCCTGCCCAGCCCATCACGAGAGCCGTGCAAGCACAGACCCTGCACAGGGCTGCACCAGCACAGCAAGAGAGGGAGGCTCAGCAGGAGGAGACCTGAAGATAAGGCAAAAGGATGGTTCAGACAGTGGAGAGATGAGACTTTTGCATAGAAATTCAGTCTCTTGCCCCTTTCCCTGCAATCTGCAGCAGCCACATTCCTAACAACTGCACCCAGTTGCTGTTTCTCCATGTTTTAACAGATGTTCTGTTTATGAAGCTGCAAGAGGTTTTAGGAACTATGATAATACCATGAGGTCTGGGAGATGATTCCTGATATGATTAACTGATCACAGGCCATTTGTTTTACAACAAAGATGCTCAATGATCCACGCACACCGATTCATCCAGATCCTGTCTATCGTAATGGTGGACATCTCCCTGGTACCCTTCATTAGCATCCACCCAAGGATGGGAGGGACACAGACCACGAGAGCAGGTCCCTGCTGCTCTCCATCATCATCCATTAGCTAGGGCAGAACTGACTGGTAGGAGACCGAAGACTATGACAAGAGGAACCAGACAAGTGGCAACTTAGATTTCCCAAGCAAAGGGCTCTGGTGAAGTTCTGCTTTCAGGGCACCCCTCATGCTCTGCTTCCAGAGGCACTGCTGCACATTTCACCTACGTTTCTGTTTGTAAACATAATAATATTTGCTGCAAAGACAATTGGCGCTGCAAATAAAGTAGGGAGAAACAAGTAACAGTCCTGTCAGTGGAACACTCAGAGATGGTGTTTGCAGCTGAAGTATCGCTACACCGAGGCTGCATGTGAGAGCTGGCAAGTGCATCTCACCCTAAATAAAAGTGGAACTGACAAACCTACTTCAATTGTCCAAATCAAGCAGCTGATGGCAAGTACCTGGCATCATCCAGGTGACATGTTTGCTTTCCACAGGCACTTAATTCCGATTGCTTTAAGCTTCAGGAAAGGCAAATGATGGCTACTACAAAAGTTCTTATTTTGACTTTGGCTCTAATAAATGAACAAGAAATGTTATGAAAGAACACCTGAGTTTCTCCATCCAATGAAGCACAGCAATGCCCGGCTGGCACTTCATGCTGTTTTGTTTTGTTTCGCTGCAGCACTTTGAACTTAGGAGTACAAGCAAAGCTACAGTGAGGGCAATAAATTATGCAAAACTATTTGTGCTTGGAATGCCAATGCTTTAAGATGATGCAAATCGGCACACTTCGAACCCCTGCTAAAAGCCCAAAGAAGCCTTGGGACCAAACCATATGGTTCACATCAGCTACCCTTAGGAAGCTCAATGCTCCTGCCAGACAGCAAGGACTTGGTCAATTAGTTTATTAATATGCTTATGCAAACACAGGGAAAAAGACTTGGGGAAAGTTTACCTGAACTCTCTGCCCAACTTCCGAGTGCCACAGGGATGAGACAGCCTGTCAACAGCCAACAACAGCCAGCACCGCGCTCGCCAGGCAGAGCCCATTGCTTGGACGAGGCTCCAGCAGAGCTGCATCATACCAGAGGTCAAAGGGAACTGGCAAAACTGGCCCTTCTGCCCTTGAAATGCTGGGAGCCTTCAGCAGAAAGCTGCCGCATCAGTTACAGTTCATTGTTAGGGTTCCTTAGCTCAGGACAAGCAGTACCTACTTACACTAATTACCTCTGCTTTGGGCACGGACCCTTTATGCTTGGATCAAGGTGCCTGTGAACAGCAGTGTCTCCGCCCGCGAAGGCTGTGGGTCAGGTTTTATATGCTCCGAGAAGATTAACTTCATTCCTAGTGAAGAAGTTAATTACAGGAGTGATTACCAAGTGCTCCCAGTCAATAGTGCTGCAGCAGGAGCTGCACAGGAGCGCGTGCACTCTCTATTACATGGGGAGCTCAGGAACGGTGAAGCTGCAGCTAAGCTATTTGGGTTTGAAGTGATATCAGCAAGACCTGGAACTCCACAGGCCGATTACAACATGCTGACTAAAGCAACATTCAGCAGGGCTGGGAAAGGGGGGAAACTGATAAAAAGACAACAGGAGAGCGAAACCCCATACTAAAATACAGGAATTACACCATTTTATAGGTTTCTTGTTTTCTAATTGCAACGCTGCAGAAATCAATGACTTTTGGAAAGTAAAAGAAACACGCACAGTCATGTGCTGCAAACCCTGCTAGCCAGGAAACAACACTGGCCAATAAACATGAATACTGGATTCCCCATCTTTCGGAGAAGGATGGGACAAAAGAATGCCTTGAATGTTTTCCATCTGCTTTAACATTTTTCACTACAGGTTAATAACTGTACCAGCAGCAATTCGCTAAGCAAGCAAAAACTGTAATTAAATATACCGAAAATAGCCTTCCAGCCTTCAAATAGCACTGCCAGGAGTGTAACAAAAGCTAAATCTGACGATCTCGCCAAGCTGTCTCTGAGCATTCTCACACTGGAGGTAACCAAGTGCAATGGTTAAAACAAGCTTCTATTTTAATGTGCTGTCATGCAGAGCCTATTTAAACCTCACTGGGAAGATGCAGCCCCTGGTGCTGTCACAAGGGCTGGAGAAGGAGCTGCCTCTGCAGCTCCTTGCTGGGCTGAGCACCCTCAGCCCCTGGAGCAGCCGTGCCTCTGCCCTGGCTCTGGTAGGGCACTTCCGCAAGGACGGCTGAAGGCAGTGGAACAGCCAGGAACAAATTACACCAAACCCAAGCATTAACTGCGCACAGCTCAAGTCTTTCTGCCAAGACAGAACTATTTCCATCAACCCATTCCCAGAATCCTCCTCTGGATGAGCTACTATCATCACCCACTGGTCTTCCCAGTTAATGAATCTGACCTCATTCATATTCTTTCACACTAAACTCACTGGAGAAGTCAAGGTCATCAGAGGATTGCAAAGCATTTGTGGACTCAACATCAGCATTAGATTCCTGTGCTACAGCACCACCAATCACCAAAGTGACTCCTGTCTGGGCCACCCACTACAACACAGAGCTCCAAAACAGATGCACCCTGAGACTGATTTAGTAAAACAGCACTAAAAATCACCCTCTTTCCAGGTGATGGAACTGCTGTGGGTTTATCCTGCCAGGCGGAAGGGGCACTGCTGCAGAGCAGTACACAGCACCCAACAAGGAGAACTCACAAGGATGCTATCACAGGGCATTTTTATTGTGCTATATCACCACCCACAGTTCTGAGCTCCAGGCCCTGCACGTGCACTGAGGAGGCACCACTGTACTCACAGGCCCAAGACCACCAGTGCCTCAGCGGTTACCACCGGCAGCTACTGCTCCGAACTGGGGGGGAGGATGGCTTCATCTGAAGGCCTGAGACTGCATATGCAGAAGGAAAAAGCCTTCTTTTTCTGGCAAATCCTCGTCCACCAGATTTCATCACCTTGTCAATAACTTCACACATTGTCAGAAACAGATTGCGAGGGAAGGAGAGGTTTGGTGAGGGAGTAGCTCTCAAAAGATGGAGAACAAAGCGCTACAGAAGTCAGGAATTCAGCTGCACGGTGAGTGGGACTTCAAACCAGGGCAGGTCTCCTCTCTGGAACCGTGACGATCATCTCTAGCCAGTGAAGTGAGCAGTGACACATCCTTCAGCCTGGCTTCATCACCACTGTGCAAAGAGAAAAGCCTCAGAGCAGCACGGGCAGCTGCAGTGCCCCTGTAGAGGAGCAATGGCACTGGCCATAGTCACCTTGGCAATCACTCCCAGAGGCCAAGCCATGGTATGTGCACACAGTGAGGACCTCGGGTGGGATGCTCTGCACATCTCCAGCCAGCGTGGAACGGGACAGATGCCTCCTGGGCACAGAGAGGTAAAATTAATCCAAGAACAACCCTGCTGTTGTAACAGCAGTTTGTGCCTGAGAGAAAGAAGAGCTCTCATAGCAACGCCTTGAAGAACAAACCTCCGGAGCCCCATCAGTTCACAGGGCTGCGTGGGTCCCTGGCAAGGGGAAGCTCACAGCACGTGAGCCGTTTGGAGCAGTGTTTCTCTTCAAATACCTCTGTGTGCAGAGTCCCTCCTCCTGCTGCTGAAGGTCTGCCCCGCACTGCTCCCCTGCTGCTCCAGCACCGGCAGGTCCATCACTGGACACACTTCCCTGAGAGGAGATGGACAGCTGGGAAAGGGCAGGCTGTGTGAAGGAAAGGGGCAAGGCTTGGTGCCCCCAGCCTTCGGCCACGGCAGGGCTTGGCGGATGCCCTCCTGCCCTGGCACCATAAGCCACACACGCCATCAAGGCTGCATGGCCAGCTGTGCCAGGACCAGGATCTCACACGTGTATTTACCACACAGACAGTGCTGGTGACAAAGGACGTCACCAACTACGGGAGTGACAGGAAGTGCTCTGGTTGGGATCACCAGGCCAGGCCACTGATGTGCAACCTCCACACAGAAACTGAGGGCAGTGTTTGGCCTCGAGAACCTAACATAGAGCAAACCTAATTGCATTAAGGACCACACAGTGTATTGCTTTAGAGTTTCAGGCTTCAGAAGCTGAGAATCCCATCTGCAAGAGCAGACTGTTGCAGGATTCAGCTATTAATAGCCACTGGTACACACTTACTTCCAGCTGAGGGACATGAGGGGGGAGGAGACAACCAGATGGAGATAATGCATTACGGTGACACAAAGCCAAAAAAAGGATGATCCACTTCCCCACATCCACATTCACATCTCAGGCTTGCAGCACAGAGCAAACAAAGTGTCACATGTGATTAACTCATAAACATCCTTATTACAAAGTTCTTAGGCTAGATCAAATGTGCAAACATGACAAGACGCCACTGTCTCCTCCCCAGAGCCCCACACACACAAGGCATCGCTGCAGATTTCAGCTCTGGCTCCAAAGCAGTGTTGCCAAGATCAGCACCCTGTCTGGATGCACACTGATGGGTAAGAATCAGTAAACACACCTGTAAAATATGAGCAAGAAGCCTCCTCTCGTTTATGCGGTGCTTTGAGACCTGCTCGTGAAGGAGTGCTGGTGAGAAGCAGGAGCTGCTCTTCCCTCCTCAGCATTAAGCCAGATGTGATTCCTGGTGCCTGTGGCTGGATCCTTGCATCAGCCTCTCGATGGGGAGTGTTGCCCCACAGGGCACTGTGCCAGTGGTGAGCACTGATTGACCCCTGAGCATCTCAAGGACCATGGGGAGAGACAGGTCTGGTTCTACTGACATGAGCTCCCCACCTACAAGGCGATCAGTGCATAGCATTACAAACACCGTTTTTGGACAAACTGAACCAGTTGGTGCCACAAGTACTGACCTCTCACTTAGTGCCGAATGACTAATGAAGAATGCTTCTTCACTGCTTTCATTGCTAAAAAAAGGTGAATAACCTATTACTGGCTGGAGGCCCTTCATCAGTAGCACCAAGCTACTGCATTTTGTAGGGCTCCAAATGAAAATACTACATCAAGTGGTCAAACAACAGTATGGAAGAGGGTCTGTAACCTGCAAGGGCATTGGTACTGGGGGAGATAAGCTTTCAGCTGCACATCACTGGATATGACAAACCAGGAGATGCCTTCAGGATGCCAACAGCACAACAGCATGAGCGGTACTGGGCCAGCTTTGCTGAGAGTGGCTTCTCCCTGGCTTCCTCACTCACCACAGCCTAACACACTTGGTAGCAGCAGATCAAGACTCCTCACAGCAACGAAGCCTCCAGCTCTCTCCAGCCCCAGGCTGCTTTCTACCCTGACACCAAGAGCAGAGCAGATGAGGAAGTCACAATCTCAGAGCACCGTCCATGCGTTTGCCAGCCTCACAAAAGCCGTGGGTCTCACGGGTCAGGGCCCATCACTGCACAACTCCAACCATGCTGTGCACAGGGCCTTGTCTCAGCAGACTGAAATCATGCTGGGTCTCACAGCTGCAGGAACCACAGACCACAGGTAAGGCTAGGGCTCCGAGACATCACTGAAATTCAGTGGTACATGGCTGTTGGAGATGTGCAGATCCCTCTTCTCCCCCATGTCTTCTGACACTATGACTTTTTGCAGAAGGTAATTGCTGCAGAGCCACTTGCAAAGCTTTTGGTGGGCCTATGGGATGGGACTGGTATCTGCCAAGAAACCAGGCAGACAAACAGGGCCTCCCCTGGACACCTGCGTGATGCTCATCCTCCAGTGGAGAGCATTACCCCGCACCAGTCTGCACGAGCAGAGCAATCACAAGCAGACATCTGGCACACCACTCCTGCGAGCCAGAAATATCAGTAGGGAGCCAGTTACAAAGCAACACTGCTCGTGCTGTTATTGTAATTAAGGGTCTGTCAGCCTCCTGCGACCAAGGCCACGTTTAGTTAGGGATCGGGAGGGAGGGCTCTCGGAAACCACCCCTCTAATTCTCCCTTTCCCACCTCCTGATCCCACACATGCACATTTCCACACGCAGCCTTCCAGCCAGTGGGAGCAGTGTCCACCTCTGCCAGTGCCTGACTTCCTGCAGCAGACCCCATCTCCTGCTCTGGATACGGCAGCAGAGCGGGGCCCTATGGACACAGAGCTCTTTGTCCCACCAGCAGCCTCCCGCAGCACACACCGCAGCCCAGGAGGCACCGTCCTCAGACTGCCATGCCCGGAACGCTGCTCCAGGAGATGGGCGCTCCTCCTGGCGAAGGGTTCTGTGGGGCTGCACCAGGAACACCCGGCACAGGCTCGCAGTGCTCTGCAGCACGCCTCTGAGCAGGGCTGGTGGGTAGAAGTCAGGTGTTAAACACATCACGGCCCACAGTGCCGGTCGGCATCTGGCGCCCATCAGTCTGAGCCATGCAGTGAGGCAGCTCCGTCAGCACGAGGCGTAAAGACAGGCGCCTCTGCACCCTGACCTCCGTGGTGGTGAGGTTTACTCAGGCTGCAAGCGAAGCAATCTGTCACCCCGGCTAATGCGGCTCATCAGCTGCTCACTGCTACAAGGCTGGTGGCAGAAATAAACCATCAGCGGCTGGTTCTCACTATTTGGTCAAATGCCCGTGCTCATCAGACCGGCTCTTCCCATCAGTCAGGCTGCTTTTCCCTTGCTCACAGAGCTAACAAAGGGAATGCAAAGAAATGCTTGTTTAAAAATCCCAGTGGCCTTCCAAAGCCTACAGAGCCTTGGAAAAGAGCGCCCTGGGGAAGCCACATGTGCAGGGCTGCTTCACGGAGGCTGCAGCTAAAATAGCGGCTCTGCAAGGAGCCAGAGCTTCTCTCATCACCATACTTCTGGGGGAGCCTGCTTCCAGCATCCTGGGCAGTTTCCACTTGGATACCTCTGCACTAAAAGGAGCTGCAGACCAAACCAGGCAGCCAACAGGACTTTTAAATTTAACTACAAAACTACTGAAGCTCCCTTTGAGGACGTTATCCCTGCGTTAACACCCACTCTGGCTCCAGTAATACAGCAGCAATAAATGGTAATGTGCACTATGGAACATGATTTATTTTTGCCAAGAAGGCTTCACATCTGTAAGTCTCAGCACTCTTAACATTTAAAGTTGTTATTCCTATGACAAAATAGACACGAGAGAGATAACACTCTTTTATCTCCATTAACATTTTATTGTTATTCAGAGAATAGGGATACGGACTGATCCAAGGGTAGGAAAATCACAGCAATTTTTTTGCATACTCGGGAAGCTGAGATAATGGTGGTGGTTTATGGCTGCGTGAGGGAATCAACTGAAAAGCAGGACAGAGATCGAAACACTATCAGCTGTCTGGTTGGGTTTCTGGTGTCTATCTTGCTTACCTCTCCATCCACAGGACCTGCTTTAGGAGGGACGGTCCCTGGCCCTTGCTGCGCTCACTTGCTGCGCATGAACATGCAGGGAAACATATTTTAAGGGAAACCAGAAGGCTGCAGAGCAGTTCTGTGCACCACAGCGAGCAGGAGCCGTCGGTTACTCCTGCGCCTGGACACGACTCTGCTCTCCCCAGCCCAGCTGCCTGAGCTCTGCAATTCCCACCGCCCCAGCACAAAGCTCCTGCCCAAAGCGTATGTCACACCGCAGAGGACTACAGCAGCGGCCACGAGGCTCCTCTCCTCCATCCAGCAGCGCCTCCAGCCCCAAGGCTGCAATGTTCCCCTCCACCACCAGCACCCTGACAAAAACCTGCCCTGAGAAGAGTCAGCGCAGGCAACACCTGAATGGATTCAGAGGACCAAACTGCTGAGGAGAAGCTTGAACTTGACAAGGGAAAGTGTCGAGTCATGGAAAACACCCGGGTCATCGAAGAGGCTCAACAAAAGGGCAGAGCTGCCACGAAGGGTCCTCCTCTGACAGCTTCACTGTCCCATCACCTCTCTGCTCTCCCAGGGTTTGCCCAGCAGGAAGACAAGCTGGACTGCGGAGGGCAAAGCAAAAAATCATCCCAACTCAGTTAACTGCTCAATGCAACAGCAAACCTCACAGAGAACAACACAAGGATGTTGGTCAACAAGCTGGAAGGAAGGGATATGATCCAGAGGGACTCAGACAGGCTGGAGAGCTGGGACCATGCCAGCCTCATGAAGATCAACCAGGCCAAGTGCAAGGTCTTGCCCCTGGGTCGAGGCAACCCCAGCACAAATACAGGTTGAATGGAGACTGGACGGAGCAGCTCTGAGGAGGAGACCTTGGGGGCTTGGTTGATGAGATGCTCCCCATGTGCGCTTGAGCTCCGAGCCCTTCTGTGTGCGGGGCTGCACCATCAGAGCATGAGCAACAGCTCAGGGAGGGGATTCTGCCCCTCTGTTGCTCTCTGGTGAGCTCTTGGGCAGAAGCTGTTCCCTGTGAGGGTGCTGAGCGCTGGCACAGGGTGCCCAGAGAAGCTGTGGCTGCC
>JASSUY010010851.1:13189-29386 GCA_032466535.1 Forpus xanthops
ACAGGGTGCCCAGAGAAGCTGTGGCTGCCCTGTGTCTGCAGTGCTCAAGGCCAGGTTGGACACAGGGCTTGGAGCACCCTGCTCTAGTGAAAGGTGTCCCTGCCCATGGCAGGGGGTTGGAACTGGATAAGCTTTATGGTCCCTTCCAATTCAAGTCAGTCTATGAGTCTCTGCCAAGATGACAACAGCACCCGGGACTCCCTTCACTCACTGCCATGGTGAGGGAGATGCCACTAATCCATGCCTGCACTTCCACAGTGATTCAAAGGCCAGTGGTGCAAGAGGAGCAGGGCCATTCCCTGCTATGGCAGAACAGAACTGCTCAAAGACCCTTCAAATGTTTCCCCTCAAGAAACCAGGCTCACAATGAAGCAGAAATAACAACCAGCACTGAAACAACTGCTCTGAATGGAGACATTAGCTCTGATGGCTCAATTAGGCCTTTACTGGGGAGGACGGCAGGACCCAAGCTGTGTTTCTGACAAGGTGGGAACAAGGCTCTGAGTGATTCCACATCTGGGCTCTGTGTTTGCACTGCCCCAGCTCCAGGGCAGTTGTCAGCCCCATAACTCACAGGGAGTTCAAGAGGGCCGCAAGGAGCTCAGGTGCCACTGCCAGGGCTGCTGGGCATCCCAGAGCCAGGGTGGTGCTGCACAGGGATGCTGGGATGAGATGCCAGTGGGTGTTTGGGTTTACCCACCGGCTCCAGGCAGACCCACTTTGCAGCACTCCGCTGTGGCCGGGCTCCCTGGTCCCTGCAGCGGGGGGTATCAGCATACGCCTCTGCCTGGTGCATTCCCTGCGGTACCCGGGCTCTGTGCAGCCCTGGCTGCAGCTGGAGCTTTGTGCCTGCTCAGCACATCAGCCTGAGTGCTTCCAGCAGCCGGGATCAGGAGGCATGGGGAGGAAGCAGCTGCTATTTTTAACCTGCCTCATCAGCACCCTGCCACGTCAATGCACCTCAGCTCTGCTACGTGTGCACAGCTCACACCTCTCACAGGGGTTACAGCAGTCACCAGCCCACACCGGTGGCACTTCCAGCAACCCCAGCAGCTGGGACATATTATCAAAGGATCTCTTCCATGAGCCTTTGTTCCCACAGCCAGTGACCACGCGCTGGCAGGGATGCTCCTCTGCTCTAACTCCCAGTTTAGGGTACCTGATGCTGCCACGGTATTTGCCTTAAGCCCAACGACCTGCTGAATTACCAGGGATAGGGGATCTTTGGGAAGGAGGTGTTTGGGGTTTGGCAGAGCCCTGCAGACTCCTGTTCACACATGTGACCACAAGAGCTTTGCCCTCAATCAAGGCCATACTGAGTAAAACCAAACACACATCCAGCCCAGTATCCCATCTCCCATGGACAACTGGAGACTCATGCAAACAGAGCAGTCATGCACCACGTTTCCAATCATATTCTCCCACCCTCTAACAACCTTCAGCTCAGGGGCTTCCCGAGCCAGAGGTGATCCTTCTGTGCTTACTAAACCTTGACAGCTCTCATGACCTTGCACAGCCTCTGCTTGCAGATGTTGAAAGACCACAATGGTTGACTATCCCATGGGAAAGCTTCCCAAGTCTGCTCCCCTTCACACAACTGCTGCTCCTCCAGACCTCCAGGAGTTTCCCATCAAAGCTCCCCATGCTCTGCTCCACACAGCCCAAGGCAGACCTCTGCCATGGTGTGGAGCCTCATACTCGTGCTGGAAGCCACAGGACACTGATGAGACATGGTTTATAGAGACTGGACATGACTGCAGGAGCCAGCTGAGGAGCAAGCACATCCAAGAGCAGGCACAAAACAGAGACAGGCACAGAAACAGGACAGAAGGGGCATGGGCAAAGCTTCTGTCGCCCCAGGCCTCAGCCACCACTTCACCAAGTCCCACCATCCCATTTGGAAACCTCTGGATCGCACAGTGCCCCACAGATGCTGTCATCAGTGATCAGGCACTCTCACAGACCATCAGCAATGGGTCAGAGTCACATCATTCATTACCTGCTCCCAGTCCTCTCGCTAATCCCAAGATTACAGCATCCCCAGGCACATCTATTCTCTCATTAATCTGAGGTTTAAAGTATCCCCAAGTCGGCTTTGACGCAGTGCATGACAAGTACAAGGCTCTCCTCACAGTGATCCCTGGATTAGACAGGGGAGATGTGTCTGTGGGTCCTTCCAACCTGGCTGGAATAGACTCTGGGAGAGGAAGGGAAGGTTGAACATAGTGCATGTGTATAAATAAAAAGCACAAAGGATGGGATTGTGTTTCATAATCAAAGGATTTATGTGATAAAACAACAACTTCTCTGAGGTTCCTGGATTAATTAAATCCCAATCCTGATGATCCCCAGAATAAACTGACATCATTCACGACAATAAAAATACCTGCCAGCTCTCACCCTGAACCCGGGCTGGGGTCAAACGCCTTGGGCTTTGCTGGGAACCACACGCAGGCTTTTATAGAGGTCACTGTGGCCACAGATCGCTCTTCACAAACTGCCCGGGAAATGAAACAGCATTAGGGTCCTGGCACTGCACTACTCAGGCTGCAGGCCGATACAGCCCAGGCTGCTCCTGGAATGTGCTCCCTGCAGACAGGTGACCAACAGGTCAGGGTGTGATGGCACGGATTGCTTCTCTCCCCCCAGAACAAAGCAGAGGAGCCTGAACCTACCATCTGCTCATGCACCCAGCGGCTCCAGGGTAGCCACAGCCCCTGGTGAGCTCCTAGTGAGGGGACTCATGACACCATCAGCATCTTCAGCATCAGGGCAGAGGCAGGCCAACGCGAGATGTGTAAATGTGATCTGTGCCAATAAAAAGACTAATACAGAATTAAGTGATCTATTGCTTGTATGACCTAAATTGTGTGTACTTTTTTTGCTGTTTTAAAGCCTCGCTGTGTGTATCTTCTTGAACATTGCTGTATTCGGCCACGGGCCTCCTGGGAGCGGCTCCTGTGGACCTTGGGGGACCGAACTGCAAATGTTCCTTTTGCTCTTTTATCCATGAAACACAACAGACAAGCTAAAGTCCGATGATGGGACACAACAGACAAGCTAAAGACCGGTGAAGAACGGGTAAGAAGGGGGAGAGAAGGGACAGAACCAGCAAGAGACATGTGCAAGAGAAGAGAGTGAAAAGTTCGACCTTAAAAGTCTGTAGAAAGGCCACTGAGGAAGACTCTGCTTCATCCCGAGACCACCGGGAGGCAGTGCGCACGCGGGAGGGACTCGAGATACTCACTATAAACCGAGACTGTGTTACGAGGGGCGCGTTGGTGGAGCACAGACCCCCGCGCACCCAATGCTGTTTGCTTCTCTCTATTCAATAAAACTTAAAAAAGCTGCACAGTGAGTGCAGCACCAGGGCTCCTTCCAGCAGCGCAGCATGAGAGCGGGACAGGGATAAAGGTGGAACGGGAATGACAGAGAGGCAAGGAAGGTACAGCTGGAAGTAACAGGATTAAACTAGGAAAAGGAAATGAAGCCCTAATCATAGATTTCTCAATGGCAAAATCTATTTGATTTAGGAAACACTCCTCAAAAAGATTAAAGGGCATCAGCCAGCACACTGAGAAAAGGGGTGTGGGGAGCAGCTGAGGAGCAGATGCAAGAGGCCATGGCCCAGGGGATATGGGAACACGGCGCATCCCTGTGGCCACACAGCCCCTGTAGGGGGGTACTCCATTGGCAGAGCCGATGGGAAACAGGGATATCCGTCAGGGGTGGCTCCGGAACATGCCTGGCCCCACAGCAGGCCCACACTGTGCCAGTGGGACAAAGGTCTTCCTCCAACAGCACAACCATGTGCTCACAGGCATCCCACCTGAACCCACATGAGCTGGGTCCCAAAAGTCCCTCTCATCAGGGCAGGGAGCACAGAACGGGGTGTTCACCCCATCCTTCCTCTGGAGGTATCTACCCAACTGTCAGCCACCAAGAGGACTTGAGGACCTGCCGTGGGGCAGCAATGCCACACAAGAAAGGTGATATCCAGAGCTTGAAGATTTCAGCAGATGGGCATTTTGGGTCAGGCTCCTGGAAATGGGCCAATTGGGGGGGTGGCCACACCTCCATCAAGCACGTCAAGAAGTGCAAGGTACTCAAATGGTTTGTTTGTATTCGAATAGTCTCAATTTGTCCTACTTCTGCTGGGCGCTGAGCAGAATTGACGATGGAGATGGGTTTATGCAGTAGAAAAAAAGCAAGCCTATTCTGTGAGCATCTCTCACGAGGAACCCGTGCTGCGAGCTCCGGGCCAGCCAACAACCGAACAACCGGGCTGGAGCCTCACCGGCTCCAAGGCGGGGGGGGGGCGGCTGCGTCTCTACAACTCAGCATTCCCTGGCAGCCAAAGTGGAGTTAACACAATGGCTGCACCTCCTTCGTTAACAGCACTCGAGCACCGTAAGGAGGCATTCAAGTGTATGCTTTTTGAAAAGCCATCCTCATCTCACATTTGCATTCAAATACCAGACCTATTTAAGTGACGACGCTTCACTAAACCGAATTGCATAACCCCATCCTTCCCTCGCTGACACACCACGGGCACCGTCACTTCGAGTCTTCACCGCGGGACAGCATTTGGAAGGATTTTTGTTCCAAGACACGTTACCGATCACATCGGTTTAGGCACATTCTGCTTTCACATGTGAAAAAAAGATAGAACTGAATCATCTTCCTTCACTTGTGCTCTGAAATGGTAGACCTTGCTAGTGAGGAAATCCAGCAGCACAACAGCATAGAGAAGCGCAAGTCCTGAGCGCATGAGATGAGGAGAGACACAGCGGAGGGAGAGCCACCAAACAGGCTCCTGAGGCTGCTGCAGCCCGGCTGCTGCACAGGGATCCCTCGGATCAGTCCATCACCGCCGCACAAACCCTGCCGGCCCGTTCACTGTGCTGGGCTATGGCTTTCTCATACAGCACACAAGGCACTTCGGAAAACAGCAGCGTGCAGCATGCCGCGGATTACCAGGCAGACAGGATCTTAACCCTGAACACCCCTAGACCCCCCGGTGTCACTGAAATCACTATGGGCTCACCTCAACGCTCCATTCTTCCCGACCCCAGAAACCACGCTCTCAGCAGGTCACAACAGGGCAGCTACAACCCCAGTTGTTGTCTGCTGCCTGCTGCCGCTGCCGTCTATAACACAGAAACAGCAAATTCATCCCTCCACAGCCCGCAGCGATGTGCGCCAGGCTGGTGGCCACGGGAGCTCAGCCCCATCCCACCCCTCCGGCAGAGCTTCCCTGCATCCGGCACCGGTGAGGCATCTGCCACCCAGCCCCACATGTGACACACCAGGAACAGAGAGCCAGGGACACCTGGGGTGTCACCTCCCCGCTCTGGGAACTGCCGGTGTCTGGCACTGATGTTCCAGCCACACACAAACAACACGAACGTGCCTATGGCCATTTCTGTGGCTCACCCGGTACCCAAAGCTGTATTAAATACTCCTGTATTAAACCAAGTATGTTCCTGATAAACAAACCATCCTTTAGCCATGTGCTGGAGTAATAACATTCCCAAAGTCTGGCGCTACATTGGTTTCCTCTTGAGCCTGAGCAGAATGAACCAGCACAGGAAAGCCTCTTTGACTACTAATCAGCCAAATACTATTAATAATCCTTTATTTATTAGCTCCTATTAATAAGCCTGCCCAGGCTCTCTGGTGTTCAGCCTGTTTTCTAAAGTTGGATGTAAGGGGTCAGTGCCACCGGGAAGGATAGAGGGGGTGGTTTTGCTCCACAGTGGCTGCGCTTTCCTTCCGAGGCAAGGATGCATGGGAAGGTTGGAGGCAATGGAAGCAGCTCCGGGCTTTCGGGAAGGGCAGCAGAGGCAGACGCTGCTCCTGCCCTGTCACTCCTCTAGCCCCGCCGGTGGAGCCTCCCTCTTTGTGGCAGCTGCAGCGTCATGAGCAGCCTGCAGCTCCCTTCAGATGCCTGATCCGAACATGGCCACAGCGTCTGCTCCGCTGCCCGAGCCTGCGGGAAACCCCGCTCAGACGCACCCGGGAGCTTCGCCGGAGCCGACACTGGCCATGCCCGACAGCTTTGGCATCTCCTCACCCCTGCAAAACGCAAGTCAGGACACGCAATTCCTCCTGCAGAGGCTCGCAGCCCTGAGACAACTATTTCATTTCTGTACCGGGAACCGCACCGGGAGCCGCCGTGTTTCCCAATCTGACAACCCCGCTGCAGCCACAGGACACCTGCGGATGCGCTGATGCGGTTGTAACCCAAGGAAGCCGGGCTTGAAACCGCTCCCTCCCGTCTCCCGGCTGCCGGCAGCCCCCGGCCCGGAACCGGTCCCGGACTCGCGGGGAACGGACTATGATCGGCCTGGGCTAGAGGCTGCTGGCGGGGCGGAGCTCTACCCGACCCGCTCCGCTGTCAATGCCCGGGCGGAGATGGGGGTCCGTGGACCTCGGTTCGCCGTTCTCCGGCCCGGCAGCGGCTCCGCTCCCTCATGGCACCGAGGGGCAAGCGCGGGGCGGGCCGGACCCGCCAGCGCGGCTCGGGGAGCCCAACGCCGGGGGATCCGGAGGGTCCGGCGCTGCTGAGTCACCGAAGAGGGGCAGCGGATTCGCACGGCGGGGGGGGCAGGGCCCGGCCCCGATGCAGGCAGCGGGGGTTCGGCAGGGGCCGGGATCGGCGGCCCCCACCTGCTGCGGGGAAAGGGGCTGCTGCCCGCGGCGCTCGCTCACCTTCCGTGGCATAGCTGTGGTCTCGCAGGAAACTGCTGCTGATCTTGCGGGTCTCAACGTCCTCCTCCATTGACGGCGGGCTGGCGGGCGCGGGGCTTCAGCAGCCGCAGATCCATCATCCCCCCCGCGCCCTGCTCCGCGGCGGCCGGCCGCGAAATGCCGCGGCGCTGAGGGGGGGGACGCGCAGGGGCGGTGGAGCCCGCTGGCTCCTCCCATACAGCACGACTCGGCACGGCACAGTACGGAGCTCCGCCCGCCCCGTCGGGCACGGCGCGTCCCCGGCGGGAGGAGCGCGGCGCAGCCTCTGCCCCGTGGATGCTCCACTCGGGGATGCTCCTGTCTCCGGAACGTGCCTCCCCCCGACCTGCCTGCCCAGACACAAGAACTAAGCCAGGCTCTGACACCAGGCCCCTACTTTGGCAGAAAAAGAGCCGCAGTGTGGAAGCGCCGCGGGCCCTTGGACAGAGGCTGCAGCGAGGGCCATGGGGTACCCCCGCCAGCACTGATAAGGGGGTGTGCGGCCGCACCAGGCTCATCCCTCTCAGCTGTGGAAGGGATAGGGAAGCTCCGAGGCTGTGAAGGTCAGTGCGGTGGGGGGGTATGAAGGGGGGCCGGTGACACTGGGGAAGACACAAGCACAGGTGCTGTGGATGAAGCACCGCGAGCTCAGGGTGAGCCATAGGACCCCCAGAGCTTGGCACCCACCTCAGCAAAGCTGAGCTCTGCCACAGCACAGGAGCTGCCTTGACAGCCCAGTGCCACATCAGTGGGGAGTGTTACTGGTACTGGGACCAGAGGGGAAATAAGGGATGCAGAGCAAATGGGCAAATATGCTGAATAATCCTGTAAATACAGTAGTGTGCTGCAAATCAATTTCCTCTCCTAATTGTAGTATCATAATTAAAATCTCATTGGGAAGGTTCAAGATTTTACAGCCTCTCACTATTCTGCTGCAACCATACTGCCTCCTTCGGAGCTGCTGATTTCAGGGCAAGAACAGGAGACAACATCTCTGAACAAGAAGGCCAAGGACTCAAGTATGTCCAATGTGCACGTCATGCGGACAGAGCACTCGGCAGCACCACTGCATGCCTTCTGGATGAGTGTGGATCCTCTCAGATGAAAGGCAAGAGAGAGGGAAAAGCTCATTCTGCCCCGTACGGTGACCTTGTGAGGCAAGGTGAATTCCTAGGCTCTCACTGTGACTCTTCCACTTGCTGACATGCTGTCACATGGAGGTTGATGAAAAGCACTGTAAAGCTGCACCTTGGAGAGCTCCAGCACTTCCTCAGTCATGTGTAACTTCAAGGATTTGTCAGTCAAGCACATCACATCACAGGCCATTCATAAATACAGGGATTACTGATGTGACAAACCAGAAGCATTCATCAGACAGGCACATGCCTGAAGTCTCCAAGCCCAAAGTGTTCTCTGAGTTATGCTGGAATTTGAGATCCTTGTTTCAATCACCAGGCACATGTTTAAGTTAAGCAAACACACTGCATTTGTGGCTGAAGCTGCTCTCAGTCGCAGTGGGCAAGATCCACAGCTCAGTCTGAAGTCACTGTGACATGGCACAGGACCTGGCCATGGATTCACGGTCAAGTAGAGATGACTTTACCAAAGCCCTCTTGCAGGGCAAAAAGAGCCACAGAGGTAACATCATGCTTTAAAAACAACTTCTGTCCTGCTGGTAGTTCCTTGTAGATGCTACTGCTGCTGGCTCCAGGCAAGTCAGCTGGTGCCTCCATGTTCAGTCTCCAGTGTCCAAAGGAAGGGAAGGGCATGGACCCCAACAGGAAGAGAGAGAAGGAAAAGAAAGGTAAAACCAAACCACTACACCCTGGAAGCAGACTGCCTCTGCCTGCCACATGTGCTTGCCTGCTTTTGTGCTGGGTGAGACAACAGAGCAATCTGGCTCAAACAATCCAACGCCAGGAAAGAAAAATAAGATGGATTTTCAATAAACAGGTATTACCGTATCACATCCTCCCTTCAGATCCCATGGGCAAGTCACTGCCCAGCTGAGTAACAAGCCCCTGCAATGCTCGTGAATGTGGTTTAGAAAGCCAACACAAACCAGCAACCTCCTCCCTTTCATTTCAGCAGACTCCATCTTCAATGCATTTCCATTTTAACAAGTGTCAAGTCCTTTCTCCCATATTAACCAGAAAAAACTACTCTCCCCATTGTGTGTGAATTATAATTACTATTCATAAGTCCTGCAAAGTTTTCCAGTGCACTGTATCATTTAAATACATCCACAAGCCACCCGTTTGTTATGCAACGTGCATAGGAGCTGCATCATGAAATCCATTTATTCTCAGCTTTTTAAAATCCAGGAACGAACCTTTACAGTAACTAAAAGCATTAGCTGTCCTAAGCTGGAATCCATTTGCAGATTAAATTCACCAGAGGTCAGCTTGTAGCTGGCACTGCTTTCCAAACCCCCGGCTGTCTCCCATGTTGTATACTTTGACATCCCTTGAAGAGCCAGGACACTTTCCACTCCACTGATTTTTGCTTCAATTAGAATAGGTTTAAGAGCTCCTGTCACAGGTTTCTGTGGGGCCTCAGCAGTGTGTTAAGAATAATTGAATCAAGCCCCTAATTTCACACTCAGCACAAAACTTTCTTCACCTCATTTATTTTACCTTCACATCTATGGCACTAAATCTGTTTTCCTAATGACTGGCCTGGGTTGGAGCCTCACTTTTTTAACTGTTAAATCTGCTGTTCGATAACAACATTTCTTCTAAACTTGTGTGAACTATTACTATTGAGTGATGGCCAGGACAGTCCTGGATGATGCCCATGTGCAGAGCAGCCCCGTCCAGGGCTCCTGTGACGTGGTGGGAGCAAGGACACTGGGAAGAGGCACTAACTGTGCCCAGAAGAGATCACAATGGGGTAAAAAGTTAATTGCATATGTTTGACAGAGAAGTGCCGTCTTTCTCGACGGCAAACTTTAATGCACATGTAAACTAATTAGAATTCATGCCATTCGTTGTGCCAATCATTATTTCATCAAGTGATGAATCCCTCAGACCGGTATTGCCTTTGGAAGGCCACTGTCGCTCTGAAAACACAGCTGGCTCCGTGCTGCTGTTCTCTTGTGTGGGAAAACAGCTTTCTGCCCAGGACTGTGCTCCCCGGCACCCCTGGAGCCTTGGCAAAGCACCTTCCGGTCCAGCACGTGTGGTTCAGTCGGGGACCAGGGACACACACCAGGTCAGAGGCCTTCCTTTCCAGAGGACCACAGACACTCCAGTGCTTCACAGCAGGTGAATAATTGTTGTCCCCACCATGTAGCTGAGCATCCAAAGAGACCGACGCTGCCTGTTTACAGCCCAGGGAGCCTGGGGAAGGCTCAGGAAGAGCAATAGCTCATGCTGGCCGACAAAGACCATGGCGGTCCAGCCATCAAGGGACATGCAGTGCAGTGTTTCTCCTGTGCCACACCAAGAGACCTGACTGATTTTGCCACATAAAGTCAGTCTGTTTCTCAGATTTTCCACTATAAGTCACATAACCAAGCTGGGGAAGCTGTAACCCATATCTGGGATGAAGTCGCAATCACATGAACCTTAATTAGCATGACTTCAGGTAGACCAACAATTTACCGGATTAAACCAAGATCAAGAGAAGTGGGGAGTCAGGCCACACGCAGAGGGCAAGCTGCAGCCCTCTTCTTCGTGAGTCACGGAGAACACGGGTCAGGACCTTGGGGCAGAAAAGGGAAGGCTCAGTTCATCAAATACAAGGTAGAAGACTTCTGCCTCCCAAAGGTCCATGATAAATCGATGTGCCTGGCCCTTGCCCCACTCTGCATTGGTACAGTACAAGCAGTACATATTTAACAGCCCCCCTGTAACCAGCACTGCCACATAACCAGCCCAGCTCGGGGATGAGCTGCTGAGTGCTTTCTCTCCTATCTCCAATTAGACTAACCAGCTTATGTGGCATTTTAGCAGGCCTTTCTCCATTTTTACTCTTCCCCTACTAAGCATTTTATGTCAGGGTCTGAAACCAGCCTCCCTTCACCTATTTACTGCTTTTGCCCTTTTTTTCAAGCAGCCTCATCCAGTGCCCATTGCCAGTGCTTCTCACTCATTCTCTTCTGAGCCTAAACAGCAGGGCATCCTGCTCTGTGTGGTCACGCTGTAACCCTGGGATCCTCACCCCAGCACTAGCCAGAACTGAACAGCAAAGCAACAGGCATCACTCCTATAATGCAGCACATACCACAGCTGTGCCCCTGCAATGTAAACATGATGCCTCCAGGAAGAACTTTGTATGAATTACTTCTTCCTTTACTCCACAAATGATATAGCCATAACACACTCAGGGTCTATTATTATCAAATAATGTTATTGCTAATCACAGTGCTGAGCACATACGATACCCCAAAATGGAACAGAATGTTTCATGCGGGTCCAAGACTTCAGTGTCCTTTACAGGATAAAGTGTGAACTGTTTGTCACATGTTCCTCACATCAGAGATCTAATTAGCTTAAATACTTACACAGTAAATAGGATTTGCCATTTCTGAAGATTAAGGCCACATGTTACAGCATCGGTGCATCTGAATCAGTCGAGCACAGTACATGCTAAGTAAGTTCTTGCTTGAAGTCAGCTCCTCTGAGCAGTGCTGCAGGTGAGTTCTTCTGCCAGTGCTGGGGCTTTGTCTGTTCTTTTGGGTTTGGCTTTTAACTGGAGTAATAAACTCCAGCGCACACGACAGGGGGAAGGCACAACAGTGGGAAGTGAGTGGCGTTGGCTGGGTATCCAGGTCTGAAACCCCATGAGACACCAGTGCATCTCTCCTGGGGACTATATATACATATATATATATAGAAGAGCACAGAACCAATGTACACAGCACTGTGTGATATGTCAATACCGATTCCTTATCACAAAGTGCTGCAGCAAAATGCGGTTAACAAGGGATAAAGAGGATGCAAGACGATACAGGAGCATTGTTCATGAGACAACCATTATAGGAAGTCTACAGCTGAATAACTAGATCTAGTGAGCATAGAATGGAAAAATAAAGGCGGTATTTTGTTTCTTGGATTTCCCTGGTTTATTTTCAGTTGGTGAGGAAAATCACCATTTAATTCCACTGTTCCATAGAGGGGTACATCTCCCAGAATGCTTTCTGTTAGATGAGGTCACCATACAGGAGGGAAACGTGAACTGAAGTGGAGCAGATACTGTGAAATTACATTGAAGGTTACCTGCTTCTCATCAGCCACTGCCCAGCCCAGCCCTGTTTATCTGCAAAAGGTGATGTTCACATGCTGGGCTCTGCACGTCACTCCGGATGCTGCATGTGTGGGGTAAGCTGGCTTCCAAAAACTGTCCCTTGTGCATCTCCCTCCCCCGCCACTTAAAGTATTTCACTTGTCAAGCCAAAGGCAGAAACAATTCCACAGAGCGAAGGTGACAATTGCACACCTCAGTAGTAGTAATAACAATACACCCAAAGCAAGAGCCTGCAAACTCTTTACCCATCAGCTGCATGATCAAAAAACAGTGAAAGGAGAAGCTAGGATCAGTTTAAGCATAGAGCAAAGCTCAGTTTGTCATGTAATGGATTTATACTGAGCACACAGATGCTTCCCCCGGTATCCTGGGATGAGATACTCTTTGTGAGAATGACTATTTAACATTTATTTCTTTAAAGTAGCATTAAACATGCAAAATCTTGTATCACCCCGGAGGAGGATTTTATTTGGAAGGATGCATGCCAGCATGAGACACCACCACATCTCGGCCATTTTGAATTGCATATCCTAAACTGCAATTAATCCAGTGCCTTCATTCAATCTGAACATGGGCTACATCAAGAAGTAGTGAAACCATGGTATATTCTAAACCAGGGCAGTCCACATCCTGTAGCAGCAGTGCAGTGTGCTTTATGGCAAAACTGTAAAGCTTGTTGCTGGGATTATCACGATGCAAAAGTCATTCTGCCTGTCCTCAAATGTCACCCAGCAGTGTAAGAGGGAACACCCGATGCGGCACCATGGGAGCCTTAGAAGTTTGCACAGCTTCTCAAAACGCTAATGTTGTAAACCTAATATTTGTGTGTCAGCAGTATTTCATGTCATCTGGAAAAACAAACCTGCAAAACTGCTAATTAATAACAGATAGCACGTCCGATTAACGTTCATACAGTAATTACAAAATCCACAAATCCATCTGTTAAGTAGAGAGCAAACAAGACAAATGACTGTGTTATGTTAAACAGATTATAAACTGCCTGAGGGAAGGAAATCTAATCCCCAACCAAACCACAATCAAGCAGCAGCCCGGTCTCACACATGGGTACACCAACACATACACATGCCCCCTCCTGTACCTGCTCTTCCTAAAGCCTTCTCCCAGATCATACGTAGCATCAATATGAGCAAGGAGGTCAGCACAATATTACGTATGAACGCATACATTGCAATGTGATTATGTGATCGTTCAGATTTTAGTACCCTTTACCAAAAACTACTTTCTAAACCAGACTACTTTCCCCAGCAAGATGAGACTGGAACAGCATCCAAAGTAACAGCGAATCCAATTGCCCTTAACAAACAAAACTGATCTCATTCTTGTCATGTTTTTGAACTGTTTCTGAACATTTAAAGGAAGAATCATCACACATGAGAGTAATTGATTCATAAGCATGAACAACATCAGCCCATCAGCCTGTGTTCTGGATGCCCAGCATAGCACCGAGGCACGAAACACTGACCACCTATTCTTCAGGCAATACACATGGCTCAGCTGGATGCCAGCTTGTGTGCAGCCTTACCACAGTTACCCACCCACAACAAGCACTTGTGCTAATTAAAAAGGGATCCGGACAGCGGAGCACGGTTACCCTGAATTCACACATTGGCAGCTCACCCCCTGCCTGCCGCAACACAGACCCAACTGCTGCAGGGTGTCCTGGCACAGGGACTGCACACCCGCGGCCCCCAGACCACCGCAGCCACCCGCACCACGACTCGGCCCCTGCCAGCATGTCCAAAGCAACCCCCACACCTCAGCTTTCAGCCCTTCCACAACCGACCGCAGTCAGGTACGATCCTGCTGACCACAGAGTCCATTATAGATCCATCCATGCACCGTTATATGTCATTTTTGCCAACAGACTATGGCAAAAACATTCCGGTGCTTTGCTTTCCTGAGACCCAAATTTACGGGAACAAAATATGAAGGGTATAAGGGCAAAGTTCTCCTCACCCCTGTCCTCACATACTGTGTCAGAAAAATACAGCCATGGCATTCAGTGAAAACTTCCCCATGTCTTCCTGGTCGTACACATACGAACTTTCATCAGTGTGCTTGCTTTTTATGGCTTTTAAGTTCAGACAACACAGAGCGATGTCAAGCACAGCAAACCCGCAATGCCTTTCCTCTCAAGGACAGCTGCCCCTTCAAAAATGACAAAGTCATCACAAACAGGAAAAGACAAAGATTTGAGGGCAGCCTGAGCAGGACTGCAAACGGGCTCATCTGCAGGCAGCGTGTTTGCCGTGCAGTTGTGTGCACTCACACTGAGGGCACAGCACCCCAGAAGACAGAGCACTGTTCACCTCCCTGGTGAGAGGAGGAAGGGTAAGGCACAGAAACCCCCTGGAAACACACTGTGGGTCAGGCAGCCCCGCTTACCCCGCAGGATGAAGCCTCGCTCTTTGCTCTGAACCAGGCATCCTCAGGTCTGGACCTGCTTGCGCACAGAACTTGTCACTGTGGTCCTGCGTCTCTCCTGAAAGCAAGCATCTCTTGGCAACCCCTGACCCCTCTCCTGCGTGAGCTGCATGAAACATTTGCTTGGTATCTGTGCAGGACAGCAGGCCAACCTGCTGCTCGTGTCCTTTATAGAGATGCTGCACAGATTTGTTACTTACTATTTAAAAGGCCTTTTGGAAACTATTTAGCTCTACATGTGTCATTATCCAGGTAGGCAGAGCAGCTGGAACAGGCACAAGGCAAAGATCTGCGGCCAAGAAAAGCCCTGGCATGCAGCAATAGTCCCAAGGGAACACACATTCAAGGACTGAGTGCTGCAAGGACGAGAAGCTGAGCACATTGCCCCTTGCACAGCCAGTGAGGCCCCAGCAGGACGCTCCAGTCCCCGGCCCAGGCTGGTGAGTGGAAGCAAGTGCCAGAAGCCACAGAGGTGAATGGGTCCAATGGCCACAGCGGTCTCACAAGCCCCATTTCCAGAGGAACGTCACACAACATCGCACAGAAAGGGGGAAAAGCAGCACTGGACACATACAGGGATGAAACTGGTGATGGAGTCCACAGGGGTTTGGAAGAACTCACTATTGTATGTGATTAATTCTACTGCTAAAGACATGCTGCCCAGAGCTCCAGCCCTGGCCCTCTGATCACATGCTGGAAAAGGAAAAAGGAAAAGAGTGCTGAGCTGTATGCATTACTGGCTGCCACAAACTTGCATCTGAAAGGAACTGCTGATTGCGAATAAATCCACCATATGGCTTTCCAAAGCTGAGAGTGCATTTATTTCCCAAATATAGCAAGATCAGCCTACGACAGCCTGCCTTTCTTTTATAATCCACATTAGAAAATTATCCAGAGTACAGTATCACACATGGTTGGCTGAGTTACTGTCACAGTTACTGGTGTATCCAAGGCTTTCCTGGTAAGAATGGGGCCTCATGTACAGATTGCACCTGCACAGCTCCACCATGCTATCATGACATTGAAGGGATCTCTGAGATGTATTTGGTGACCTTCCTTTAGCAAAGCAAAGAAAGGCGAAAGCTCAGACTACTGCTCTTTGGGAATACCTTTCCTGGTTCCACACGTGGACCGGTGGCCCTTTGTGCCACTGCCAACCTGTGACATCCCAGTGTGGGATCAGTGCAAAGAGCACATGAGAACTGAGAGGTGGTCCCTGGGCATTCCCTGTCAGGTCTGCCAGCCCAAGACAGCAGCTGACCACCAAACTGCAACCAGGTCTCTTTAGAGCGGGAGGGATGACAGAAGGTACCTCTGTGCTGATTTAAGCACTAACTAAATATAGATGACACGGGAACACTGTGAGGCCACAGCTGAACCCATCTGCAGTGGATGAAACAGTCACATAATGGAAATATCTCTAGAGCCTTGGATGTGTGTGCTTAACTCTGCTCCTTCTATTGATGGGGTGGTTTGATGTGCAGAACAGCAGGGAGCCCTGGCATCAGGCAGCCCAGGAACTAGATTGGAGGTGGCTAGTCAGTGGGACCAGGAGCAACAGCCCTGCGCAGAAAGCCTGGTCAAACTGCTCCAGTGAGAGAGAGGATGAGACTGCCACACTTGAAAGTGGTGTTGATAAAAACCCCTCATCAGGTTGTTAGTGGAGAATTAAGACTCAAAGAGTGGTTTGGGTTGAAGAGACCTTAAAGCTCCTCCAGCTCCAACCCTGCCACGGGCAGGGACACCTTCCATAGAGCAGCTTGCTCCAAG
>JASSUY010010852.1:0-24031 GCA_032466535.1 Forpus xanthops
ACAGGAGGTGCTCCAGTCCCCTGATCATCCTCGTGGCCTCCTCTGCACTTGTTCCAACAGTTCCATGTCCTTTTGATATTGAGGACACCAGAACTGCACACAGTACTCCAAGTGAGGTCTCACGAGAGCAGAGGAGCAGGATCACCTCCTTCGACCTGCTGGTCACACTGGATGATGGGTTTGAGTCCCATCTAGGGTCTCCAGATGGCCAAGAGGTGAAGCCTGTCCAGTTTTTGGTTGCCTATATGTCAGTTGACTGCCTCCATATCTCAAAAGCTGTGGATTGCTGAGCTCTGGATGCTCTGTGTAGGTTCAGGGGTAGGAACAACTCATGCTTATTAGAGTGAAAGGGAGAAGCACTTCCTCATTAACCTTAAAATACATCTCGAGCAGGGGATGTTCCCACCTCCTTCCTTTCAAGCCCCACATCCCTGCTAAAACTGTCAGGGTGGCAGAGATGAGTAAAGGGGAAAATAAGTCAGTGTGACAGCACAAGGGAACATTTCAAGGCTGCTGGAGCAGAGCTGTGGCTTGGCAGTTCCGAGCTCTCCTTTATTTTAACTTCCTTGGCTATTGTGGGATTCTCTTTACTTTGCAGTAGCGCAGTGGTTAATTGGGGGGTTTTCTGTGCAGTAGGGATCCTGTCATCCAGAATGCCTTCAAGTGTGGCAAGCCTGCTTAATTCTGCTGTATTAAAGAGGGTTGTGATAAATGTGTGTCTTTGAAACTCTGCCTGGGGTCACCTGTAATTCAGAGCATCTGGTGGAGGTCAGCGCAAGGCTGCTTTGTGCTGCAGTGGTGGAAGCGTTGGGTTTTGTGGCTTTGCTCAGCTCATCTTGGAAGGAGGAGATAACTTCAAACTGGGGGGCAAAATCCCTCTTCTCCTGCAGCTGCACCCACTAATGACTAAACTGTGTTAATTGGGTTTTAGTGCGGTTGCTGTGGTGTTCCTTTGTCCCTTCTATAATGGTGAGCAACCAGATGATGTCAAGGAATCTTCTGTTTCAGCTGCGTTTAACTAAGTATAAGCAAGCACTGCCTTCACCTTCCCAAAGCTCCATAACCCAGTCAAAGACCTGGCTCTAACAATAGGATTTATATTGATAGTGTGCATTTTATCATGGTGATTTATGCAAAACCTAATTACACAGTTCAGCTTTAAATTGACTGTGGTGGGTTTTGAGCCATGTAACAAACTTCATGTGTCGTTATTCCTGCAGGAAACCTTGAGGCAAGTGTTATTCCTGCAGCTATCAGGAAGCTGTGGACCTAAATTGGGATGGCTAATGTGTAAAACTGCCCTGGGCGCTGTCTTCAGATAAGTGATGTACCTCATCAGGCAGCTGAGAAGGAAGGGGGATAATGAACCCAGAGCAGATGTGCTACAACAAGCTCTTAGACCAGAAGCAGAAGGGCTGAGTGATGAGGAGCTCCTGTCTCCAGCAGGATACAAACTCATTCCATAGTCTTGGAATCAGGGATTGTAGTGATAGGACAAAAAGTGATGGGTTTAAACTGAACCACAGGAAGTTCAGTTTGGAGATAAGGCAGAAGAAGCTCTTCCCTGTGAGGGTGCTGAGGCACAGAGTGCCCAGAGAAGCTGTCACTGCCCCATTAGTGGCAGTGTTGAAGGCCAGGTTGGACACAGGGGCTTGGAGCAAGCTGCTCTAGTGGAAGGTGTCCCTGCCTATGGCAGGGGGTGGAATTAGAGGAGCTCCAAGGTCCCTTCCAATGCAAACCACTCTGTGATTCTCCTGGGCAGGAGGCTTTACTTCAAAGTCTTTAAAGTGTCCAGCTTCCCTTCCCCTGTCCCAGTCTCCCTCCAGCCCTTCCGTCTGTACAGCTCAGAGGTTGTTTTAGAGGAAGCTGCCTGGCCACAGTGATCAGGACTCCATGTTCCTGGGGTTTAGCAACACTCTCTGCTGTTCTGCTGCTGGTGTTATTAACAATCCTACCTCTTCCCTTCCTCTCATTGTGGTGGTGTTGCTTGTGCCAGAGCAGCTTTAATGAACCTTCCTGTGAGATGCTGAGATTGGAACCTTCGTGTAGCTGAAGCAGGCTCGAAACAGCCTGCCTGACTTCCTCTTGCTTCTGCTGCAGCTGCTGAGTGAAGGCCCTGTCTTGAAAGCCTGGAAACCATTAGAGGAAGGTATTTGACATGCCTGACAGCAGCGTGGCGGGTGTCCCAGTGGGAGGGCACCCTCTGTTCTGGGCACCGGTACCACCCTGGCTCTGCCTCGCTGTGGTTTTGTTGGTGGCTGGCGAGCTCGGGCCTGCTGGTGCATTCAACATCTACAGACAAAGCCCCAACAGCTTTGTGAGGTTCCTTCCTTGGCAACCTTTCTGCTGTGTCCCTGAAGCTTGCCTTTCCGTTGCACAAGGAAGCTCATGTGGGGATCATTGTTAGGCTCCAAGTGTGGCTCTTTCGTGTCTTCCTCTCCTCACAATATATCTTTATACCTTGAAGAGCAGTGAATCCGTTGGGAAAAGCCAAAAAAACCCTCGGAAGCACTTGAGACTTTTAAAAATACTTGTTCACAGTCAAGTATGTAACTTCTTGATGTAAAAGCTGATGGTAGGAGCTAGATGCAAGAGGAATTACTGAGACTAAAGGAAGCATCAGCTTGATTTCTTAAATCCATGGCTGATAAAGTGAACTCACAGGTTTTTTGGTGATGCCTATGGCAGGGGGCTTGGAACCAGATGATTTCTAAGGTCCCTTCCAGCCCAAACCATCTCTTATTCTATGAACCAAAAAAGCTGTGCCACATTAGCAGTTACTTAGCTTGATGGATGAGAAATGGCAAGTATCAACCCCCTGCCTAACCTTGGAAACTTGTGTCTGTCAGGATCTTCCCAAGACCTGAACCAACCTGACTGGAAGTAGGCTGAAGGCTGAGTGTTAGACCCCCTGTATAAACTAACCCTTCAAATACAGGCAGCTACATGGACTGAATACAGTCAAGCTGCAGCACAACCACTTGCCTTGTGCGTCTCTTCTGTTGACAGCCAGCCCCAGGATATTGGATCTGCTTATGGGATCTATTGAGATAGCACTGAATAGGCTACAGCTCCCCATTGCTCTCATGACACAGTAAGAATAAAGGGCATAACTGATTTAATAGCAGTGACAGCAGCATATTGGATTGTTGTAGGTGTTTGTGTACAAAACTGGCATGCAGGAAGCTCCTACACCTTTTCTTCTAGCAAAACTGAACTGCAGTTTCCTGCTATGTAAGGCTGTTTGGTCTTTTCATGTTGCAGGTGACCTAGAAAGAAGGAAAACTCTGTCTATAAGCTTTGGCTGTGTGTAACCGAGGTCTGAAAGGTGCTTGTTCCTAAGTCACTTGGGTTTTTTCTGCTTTGATTTGAGAGAAAACAGTGTATGGTCTGTGTTGGAAACTGTGGTCATGGTTGCCATAACTTCACCAGGTCTGTGATTCAGATATAGAGTAAAGTCATGGCGAGCTCTGTCCTGCAGATTATTTGGGTTAAAAACAGTCCCCAACATTGTGTGTAAAATCCTGTCTGAACTGGCTCTTTATAATCATTCCTGAGGTGCCTTTTAACAAAACCAAGGAAGAGAGAAGCAAATCTGATCCCTCCAGAAGTTATAGCAAGCTCTGGTAGGAGTCCTTGTGGCAGCACAGAGAAGGGAACACATCTGATCCTCGTGGTTTTGTAAGTGCTCTATAAAAGGTATAATGCCCTTGGGTTCCCCATCTCTGTTTTCAGATGCGTGGGTGCTGTATCCATGAAATTAATGACAGCATTTTGTTAACGAAATAACAAAATCCCTTTGGATAGGCATAAGGAGACAGCCCCAAAGGTGATGTTCATCCAGATGACTTTTCACCTGCAGATGAGCTGGTCTGTGCTTTGGCTGCTGAAGCTGAGAGTCAGCAGAAGAGCAGAATTTAACTTATTCTTGAAAGCAGCTATTTCTAAACAAGTGGTTTGAAAGGAACAGAAATCCACACATGTGTTGGGGTCTGATCCACCCTGAAACAAACACCCGTATCTGGTAGAGCCTTGTGTGTTCCTTTAAATTGGGCTGTTCCAGGCAGTGGGATTGAAGCCATGCAATGACTATTCCCCTTTGTTACTTTAGGAGCTGTACTAATCTCTAGCTTAATTTCCAAATACACTTTGCTTTTCTTTCCTACATGCATGCTATAGAAATACTGATGGGGTTTGAGATGTGCTTTAAAGCTCATTTCTTTGAGGATGGGCAGATAACAAAGCTTCTGGCTCCAATAGCAAAGCATTCTGTAACCAACAAATGTCACTTGTGTTCTTCAGAGGGGGAAACTACTTCCAAAATGTCTTTGAGGAACCTTATTGCCATTCTTGGTACAGAAAACACCCAGATGGGTGGCAGATCTGACTTTTGATATTAAGCCCATAAGCTTAGGACATTAATTGTTGTTGAATGCTTGAAGTTGAAGCTTCATGAGGACCAGCACTGCCTAATATCCACTGGCACTGTCCATTCCAATGCTTGCTGTGGGCTCTGAGTCTTAAGTGCAGTTTAAGCACAGCTTGCTTGAGCTGGCATTTCATGTAGTTGCTGCTGGGTCAATTCTGAAGACTATGGGTTAGAAAACCCTTTAACACACCACTGAGCATTTCCATGTTCTCTTACATCTGCTGGCATGGGGATGAAGGAACTCCTACGCTGTAGGTAGCTGCATATCCTTATTCCAGAGGTGCTTATGGAGCAGTTCTGCCTTTTGGTTCTGCTCTGATGTTTCAGATGCTCTGTTTCAGCTTTTGGCTCCATGAGGTTTATAGCAAAGATCAGCAAAGCAAAACCTCTTCCATAGATCCATCGGAGGCAATGCATCCCAGTAGGTGCCCCACAGCTGTCTTTCCAGTCACGTCGCCAGGCCTTTTTGTACTTGTTAGAAAGGCAGCCCCAGCAACTGACTTGCTCTCATCACATATGCTTATCACATGGACCAGTTCTTGGTGTGTTGCCAGGGGTTTAGTGCTAAACCAGCACTTCCTGGTGAGTCTCACCTCCATTGTGCCTGTACACAAGAAAAAGGGAGAAAATCCTACTGAATTTCAGTCCTGGCAGACCATGGAGAGCTGATGTGATGTGCTCCCCTGATTCAAAGGAGCAGGATCCTAGATGGGACTTTGTTTCCTTCGCTCCATGATGTTTTAATAGTTCAAGGTTAAGTTTGTGCACAGCCTCTTCCAGAGAGGACTTCAGGAGTTTTGTTGGAGAGGCATCCTGCTGTGGAGTGTCTATTGAAGCAATGCTTAGGATTCCCATGTTTAACACTTTGTTAATTCAGTGTTAGCATGTAGCTAAAGACAATGCAGCATCTACTGAGTCTCTACAGCCCTTGGAGGCAAGGAAAGATCCTGGCAAGGAAAGGGGAACAAAGAGAATGGAGACTCTGGTTCCATAACTGGTAACTTCTGTGTGTCAAAGCACGTTAATATTAAGCTTATATTCAAGAGACTATAACTGTGCATTTAGCAGAATGAAAATCCTTTCACCTCCCCCCATTAAACTCTTTATCTTGCTTAAAATCAAGAACTTGAGGTACTTCTAGATGTGTTTTCCTAACTAAAAACTCTCTCTGCTGCTACCCTGCCGTGCATCTGTGTTCTGTGTCTACAGACATGTCCTGTCCTCAGGGCTTCCCAGCCCAAGGAGATGGTCGGTTGTACTTTGGGGTTTTATTTTGCCGAGGTAGATTAACGTGCTTGCAGTTTTTTAATGACTGTGGAGCTTTCTTGGAATGAAAAAGCATTTCAGTAAAGTCTATGGAAACCTAAAACTTCACTTGAGGGAAGAGGCCACATCTTAAAGCAATCCTGGTCTTCAGGAAGTCTGAATTAGGAAAGTACTTGAAAGCATCTTGCTTTGAACAGTGTTCTTGCAAAGCATGTGATGGGGCACAGCCCCCAAAGCACTGTTAGACCTGACACGCAGCCTCAGATTTAGCACACATTAGAGGTCACACTCTCAGTGGTTTTACAGCCACTGTTTCTCTTTCAGAAGCATCATGGCACTTCTTGAATCCTCACAAAGGGGAAATGGGCATTATCCAACACAACTGGGAAAAGAAACGGTTGGATTCTCTCCTGATGTTTCACTGAAAGCACACTTGGACTTTCTCCCTTTTTTGAGAAGTTTCTTATTTGCAATGAAATACTCAGTTTCCAGCAGGATGTACAATCGCCATGGTAACAAACTCCTCTTGATGGGAGCTGTGGTTATGTAAATATTACATCTAGTGGTTTAGCTCAGAGACAGATGTATGGCCATGTAAGCTACACTGCTATGGCCATGTAAACTGTTACTGCTGTCATCTGCAGTGCTTCTGACTCTGGCTTCACCCGTGACTGACTTTAATGTAGTGAATTCAGTGGCTTCTGGCTCAGTGCTGGCTGACAGTACGAGGTTCCTGGTTATTTCCACCTTGTTCACACCAGGTGGGCATCTTATATTGAACTCTTCAGGCCAAAGGAGACCAGTGCAGTCGTGTCATGGGACATTTCCACCTCTCCTGTTATCCAGAGAAGACCATGGCTCCTGCATCATGGCTCTGCACATTGTCTTCCTTGCTAGTTCTTTCTGCTAGGATGCCTTCCTCAAACTCATCTCGAGGTAGAATCCATTTAAGGAGTTTGCTCATTGAGAGTTTGCACTGGAATTCTCTTGGATTCTTGTCTTTCTTTTACTGAGATTCAGAGAAATCTTATGCTTATGGAGGCAACACAATGCTATGGTCCCACACCAGAGCATCAGTTAAGCTATGCTGATCCCAACATCATTCTGCCTCCCTTTCATCAAGTCCAGTCTCTTCCTTTCATGCGTAAAAGCCTCATGTGCCAGCTTCTTCTGACCTTGCCTAATGCATCTCCCTGCCTTCTGCAAGCAGCACCTCAGCAACCTTTGTGCAAGTCAGAGTTTTGGGTGATTTCAGGCTGTTTCCTTCCAATGTGCTCTCCTGTGACTGACCAGCACCAATTCAACATGCTGCTCCTGGGACTGGCTAACACTACTTGGCAAAACCAGGGCCTGATGCTTGTGCATGTTGTGTTCTTCCTTGTCTGTAACTGAAAATGAATTGCACAGGAATCGGCACCACAGAAGTTTGGCTGCAGCACTTATCTGTTATCAGAATGACCCTGATTGCAAAGGAGCTTTTGGAACCACCACTGCAATTAAATGTTGACCCATCCAGAGGGTCTCCAGCTTGAGAACGGGTTTTAAACAAGTTTATTCCAGTTTATTTGCTCTGTGGCACAACCTTATCCATCTGCTATCTTTTTCCGAGCAAGTTGTAACTTCTCAAGGGAACAGCATGGAACTGGGGAGGACAATGAATTCATTTGTTTTCTGAAGGACAAGAGTGGTATTACTCAATCCAGCATGGTATGAGATACACCTTGGTGTTGTCGTGTGGTGGTTCCCTTCACTTCTGGAGAGGGAAGACCAGGTTGTAAGCCTGGAGTGTAAGGAAAATGCTGACTTAGCTTCTAAACATTCATAGCAGGCACCTCATATGCAAAGTGCCTTCTGGGGAAAGCTGGCTTTTCCTTCTGCCTTTTATTACTCCAGTTTCTTGGCACAAAGCTGGTGGAGAGTGGCCAGACTTAAATCATCAAGAGCTCCAAAGAAAGCAAGCCAGGCTGGAGGGTTTGCTGGAGCAGCAGTTCCTTCTCCTCAAAACCCTCATAGCACCCACAAGGTGCCTTTCAGCACACGTGGCTGCAGCAGGAAAGTGCCTTTTGATGGAGTTGCTATGACCAGGGTGTCCATCTTGGAGAGGTTCTATGTGAAACGGTGAAAGGGGTGTGCAGAATAACATAAGGATGCTCTTTTGGGATTCTTTATCTCAGTTAAAAGCTGGTTGAGGAGCAGGGAGTAAGTCTAGGGGCTTTTTTAAAGTAAAACTGTATTTCTAACAAGAAAACACTTGTGTGCAACAAAACCTCAGCAACCAAGCCCAGGTTGCTGTGCAGTTATTCATTCACTGTTCCCTGCTTCCAGAGCATTTTCAGTTGCAATCATAACTGGCTGTCACCTTGTAAGGAGTGGAACCCTTTCTGTGCAATGCAGCCACTGGTTTGCTTGTCACAGCAGTGAAGGGATGGAAGAGATGGATGTCTTCAGAGCTGTCCGCAACTGTCTGTGAGTGATTTGTTTCCTTTACTGCATAGGATTTGAGTTTCATGTCTTCCAAAGCTGTGGAATTCCTGGGCAAGCCCAGTTCAGATAAAGAAAGGCTGAGATTTGCCCCAAGGATGTGAAGATAAACTGGAGATTGGCCCCATTGTGTCGTCTCTTCTTGGAGCTGGTGCTGGTAGCATGGGGCAGTGAATGCCCACATGAGAAACTGTGCAACACAGCAGCCTTAGCAAATAATGAACCTATTTCTGGTGCTAGAAAACTCCTTTGCTTAAAGCTGGAAACTGTGAGGGGTGCCCTGTGGCAAGGAGCATCACTAGCTTGGGGGAAAATCCATGGATTTCAATAGTCTGAATGGGTTTAGCCTGGACTTCTCAGGAAGTTTGCTACAGACAAAGTGTCTGAAAAGTACTGCCTCTTCTTGCTAAAAGAAATCAGAAAAGCTTGCTCTTTGGAACCTTTTCCACTTCTAAGCGTCCTTTCTCCTGTTGTGCTGCAGGGATAGAAAGGAGAATGTGGAGAACATGACGTGAGTAAAGGACAGGGACGTTCATATGGGGAAAATAAGAATATATATTGTAATTCTTAAAGCATCAAAGTGCAGGTGCTGGCTGTGGTTTCATGGGCACAACTGGCACGTCAGGTAACTTGTATCAGGGAGTGTGGAGGAGGTGAGGAAGGTTTGGAGGCAGGGAAGTGATGGAGTTGAACCTGTGTTCTTGCTGCCCACGTGTCAGCCGAACCAGTAATGCTGCTTGATCGTAAAGCTCCTTACAGGTGACTGCAGGTTGTGTGTTTCTTACAGCATAACACGCTGCCTTTGTAGGAAACTAAACATGAATAACCATCCGTCCCAATAGTAGAGGCTATTTATGTTGCAAAACTCTGCTTGTAAATGCTTCAGGATTCACACCTCTGATGCCTTGAAGAAGCAGAGCGGTGCTTTCCGTACCAAGAGCAGCTGGAGTGGCACTCGCTGCCTGCAAACCTCATCACGAAGGAGAAGATCAACTATATTAATCTCATTTTAAAACAGCTTTTGTCACAAATACAGCTAATTATTTCCTCAAAGATGGCTTCTCAGGTGGCAGATCTGAATGGTTACATTGGGCTTCATCAAAAGGAGGTGATCCTACCCCTCTATTCTACTCTCGTGAGACCCCACTTGCAGCACTGTGTGCAGTTCTGGGGTCCTCAACATCAGAAGGACATGGAGCTGTTGGAGCAAGTCCAGAGGAGGCCATGAGGATGATCAGGGGCTGGAGCACCTCCTGTATGGAGAGAGCCTGAGAACATTGGAGCTATTGAGCCTGGAGAAGAGAAACTGTGTGGAGACCTTGGAGCAGCTTCCAGTGTCTGAAGGGGTCTACAAGGATGCTGGAGAGGGACTCTTCATCAGGGACTGTAGCAATAGGGCAAGGGGTGATGGGTTCAGACTGGAACAGGAGAAGCTCAGGTTGGAGATAAGGCAGAAGTTCTTCCCTGTGAGGGTGCTGAGGCGCTGGCACAGGGTGCCCAGAGAAGCTGTGGCTGCCCCATTAGTGGCAGCGTTCAAGGCCAGGTTGGATGCAGGGCTTGGAGCAAGCTGCTTTGGTGGGAGGTGTCCCTGCCCATGGCAGGGGTTGGAACTGGATGAGCTTTGAGGTCCTTTCCAATCCAAACCATTCTATGATTCTGTTTATATTTTAAAGATAAATAAGTGGCTCTTCTGATTTTTCCCTCAAATTCAGAGTGTTTTATCTGATTGTTCTTCATCTGGAAGAACAGCTGTAACCAAGCCTCTAAATAACAGAAAACATGGCAAAGATCCTAGAAGGTAGAATCTTGCTTTCTGGTAATGACCATTGACTGATCTGTGTCTTTGAGATACCCGCAGGTAAATACACAACTTTATTTTTCCTTTGTGCATTCCCTTTCTCTGTCTGCCTCTTTTGGCTTACGGCAGGGTGCTCATGGCCATTTGTGTTGCTAGGCTTGCAAGAAGACTGTCAGGGAAGTATTTTGAGCTGGAAATCTGATGTATCCAAGCTTATAACTTTAGATTAATTTCAAAGAAACTTAATGAAGGGTTTGCTGGGGTTGTTTTACAGGCCAGGAAAAAAGCCACTCAACCCTGCAAACAGAGCTGCATCTGTTGGCTGTGATGTTCAGCTGGGAATTGGGGAGATCAGGGTGTGAAGTTGAAGCCTACCATTATCTTCTTTATTACTACAAGGGAGATTCAGCTGTACAGTGGTGGGTGGCCCTGCACAAGGATGAGGGAATGGGAACTCATCCCTGGAACAGGCAAATCCTCAGCGGCCACTCTCTTTCTGACTGACGGTTGGGCAGTGTCTCCCTCTCCACATTTGAAAGGGTTTTGTCCCAAAGCAGAATAGGCAAAATGCTTTAAATCACTTCTCATTCTCGCTGAAGAAACAATTTCCTACGAGCTCAAGCCTGAACAATAGAGCCTTGATCTTGATAGGGGGCTGTGGATGTTACTGTAATGCTAATACGTGCCACCGTTGGCCTTTGCGCTTCTGGCACATTTCAGGCACTATATAGGGAGCCTGTAATCAGCTGCAGAAAAATTCCCTCCTGTCTCTCTCCTAGCAACCTCTTCTGAACTGATACTGGAAAAGAAGCTTGCTTTCCATATCAGCATCCAAATATTTCCAACACTTGCTGTCATTGAAATTCTCTTAAGAGCCTTGGGACTAAGGTAATTTACCTTCAGGTCCTCAGGACTCCTTTGGTGTTAAGGTAAAGCTTTTGAACTTCTGATCCATTAGAAACCTGACTTGTAGCGTGATTTTCCTCTTTTCTCTTGGCTTCCACACTGGCTATATCTGTCACCAAGTCAAATTAATATCCTGAGATGATAAAGAGATAAAAGCAGCAAGGCCAGAAGTCACTGGACTTGTAGGAGCAAGCTGAGAGTCCTGAAAGGGATGTGGCTGTGGTTTTGTTAAACGTTCTAGCACTTGTGATGTGTTACAGGCTGGATTTGTAGCTCTGTGATCTTGACCCCATATACACATGGCATAGCTCCTGCCCTGCTGTGGAAACAAGACTGACCGCTCATACCAGTATGAACCACTGGATTGCCACTGGAATTGAGAACGTTGAAGTCTTTAGGGAAGGGAAGTTCGTTGTGCCCTAGGCACAACTGGGTTCCTTAAGTCTTGTGGGTCTCCAGACTGGCAGCTCTTGGATCTGAGGCAATTGATTTACTGCTGTTTGAAACGTGTTTGGAACGGGATTCATTTGGGATTATGGAAAGTATTTGAGCTGGGTCGGAGCCTGTGCTCTTTACTCTGATACATTCCATGAGCCGTGGTGGTAGAGCTTTCTCTGGGATGGGGATTGGGGTCCAGACAGTCCTCTGAACATGTCAGGTCCCTTCTGCAGTTCCCTTGTGGTGTTAGAGAGTTTCCTATCTGGCTTTGTGGGATGTGGAAACCTGGAGCTCTGCCTCTGATTCCTTGTCTTCCTGGAGTCCCAAGTGCTTCCTTTTGTGAAGACTTCCTGGAGATGGAAGGAGCTCATAGGGTGTAAATGTTCTTCTTTCTGTTATCTCTCCTTGTACTTCCCTCACTAGTGCTCTCACTCACTTTGTTAGTGTGATTCTGAGATGCTGGCACATGGAATTCACCTTGTGCCCAGGAAAAAGGATTCCCCTGCTGCCTCATTTCTGCTAATGCATTTCCAGAGACTTCCCCTGTGTAGATACAAGAGCTTTATTGCTGAAAATCACTTTGTCCTTCATCTCTTGTATCATGTCAGTAAACAACGTGGTCATTGCCAAAGCTCCCATCTGCATCTCAATACATATCCCTTTTGTCAACTTAACTCATTTACTGCTTCATTAGGGTATTTTGTATGACTTTTAGGCCCTTGCCACAGCAGGGCCAGTAATCAAATATGGCACCACGTTGCTTACTAATAGTCTCCTGAAGTTGGGAACACCAGGACTGAGCCTGAGTGCAGAAAGCTCTGCTTTAATTTATGGTCAGTATTAACTTGCAGAGCATTACAGCCTTCAGCTGCTCAGGAGCTGGCTCTGAAGACCAGGCTGGGAGAGCTGGTTTTTATTAAGTGGGACTTGATTTAGTCCTAAATAAAACCATTTGTATTTAACCTGATCCACAGTGCTGCTGTAAGTGTTAACATACTTCAGTGTTAAACGTTTCACTCTGGGCTTTGTGTAAGAGCCCATTTCTCAACCTGGAGTAGTTATCCCTTAGATGAGTGTGTACATTTTAACCTCAGTTGAGCCTATATTTAAAACCTACTATCATAGCACTGGCTGACAGGATCTGGTGACCAGTGTCCCTTAATGCCAGATCTGAAGCGTGCTGCAATACTTGGTTGTATATATAACACTAAGCACTCCTCTGCAAACCTGGAGGGATGGAGCTTTTCCCACAGATGCCTGTTGGCTTTTAGGAAGAGAAAGGACTTGCATTTAGGGCATTTGGGCATGGATTTGCCCTTTGTGAGCTGCTCTTGGGTTACTGCCAGGTACTTGGTGCCATTTCACTATAGGGCAGAGCAGCTTATGCTGAACGAAGAGGACTCTTGAGCCAAACCAAACCACTATAAACTCTTCCCTCCCCATGAGAATGAGGGGAAGAAGTTGGTTATTGCATTCAAACTGCCTCAGAGCTGGCACTGTGGGAAAACTCCATCCAAGCTGGGAGTCATTGTACTTTAGGAACTGTAATAAATCCTGAGGGGCACACATAGAGACTGCTGGGATTGAATTGGCACTTTGGGATACAGAAACCTCTTATCTTAGTTTGTGATGCACCTTAAGCAGACTTAATAGATCATCGTGTGAGTTCAGGAGTAGGCCTGAGTTGAGATTTGCTCCTAGGAGTAGGTCCTGGGCAGTTGCATTCTTGATGAATCAGGAATGTGTGAGTGTGTGTGCCCAGTGCCATGAAGACACATGGGGGGAGCTTTGTGGGCAAATCTTGTGCCTTGAAAGCAGAAAACCTTTTGCAACAGAGTGAAAAGTCTTGGTTGTTAAAGGCAACCTGCCTCCAATTCCTCTTAGCCTGCATGTTTCTGCCAAGCTCACTGCTGTGATGTGAAGGATCTCATGTTTGATATTCTCTGTTCTTGCTCCCTTCCCTCAAACAGGGGTAGAGCTGCTGCAGTCTGAAGTTCAGGTGGGAATAAACCTTTGATTTTCCTCCTGCTCTGTGTTTTTTCTGATGCTTCCCTCGTAATTCATATTGAGATTATTGATTAAAAGCAGTTGCTGTAGGATATTATTCACAATCCATTAAGCCTGGTTTAGAGCAGGATTCCTCAGCAAGCTCAGGTGCTGAAATATCACCTTTAATTGTCTTAACTGAACCTTACTTGAAATAAAGATTTCTTGCCTCTCTGTTCATATTCCCTTCTTCCCAAAGCACTGCTGCTTTGATTCTTGCCTTTCAGTGTTGAGAAATACACTTGTTATTCTCACGCTGTGCCTCATAATCTCACCCTTCTGCCATCTCTCCAAAGACATGGAGGGTTTTGGTCTTGAAAGTCAGATTAACATGAGATTGCCATCATTTGCATTGTCACTGTGGGAGGCCATCTGACGGCACCAAAGGCAGCCAAGGAGAACTGAATTCATCAGCTCTTGCGTTTGTCAGAGCACAGGTCTGCTCCTTTCATCGGGGCAGGAGAGGAAAGGTTTCATGTGAGGGGTTTGTGCTTCGTGGCTCAGCTCCTGAGCACAGGAGAGAGGTCTGAGTCCTCGCGTCACCTCCAAGCCTTGCCTCTTGGGTTCATGTCTGTGTGTGGGGAGGCTTTGGGGCTGGTTCTAGACTTTTAGCTCCCCTCCGCAGTCCAAATACATGTCAGATATGCCTCTGGCAGGGACTCATTGTCCTCTTAAATCAGAGTTTACGCTGCATGCAAGTAGATAGAAAACACTGAGCAGCTCAGAGGGGAAGGGAGAAATCATCTCAAGATTGCTCAACACAGGGGGGGGGATTCTTCATCCTTAGAATAGGCTTTTACTAATGTCATTGTGGTGGTGTGGTCATTTGCATGTGCCAGGATGCTTAAACTGCATGTCGTAGCATAATCTGAAGATTTGGGTTGAAACTATTTGGTTTGACAGGCTTCTAGTTACCCCTATCTGAGTAAATTGGTTTTGTTTCCCAGCTGGAATATTTTCCTTTACTTGATACATCAGTATTGAGAGCAAGCACGAAGTCACAATCTTAGGAGGACTCAATGAATTTGTTGTGAAGTTTTATGGACCACAAGGAAGTAAGTATACGACCCAGCCCTTCTATAAAAACAAGCTAATGGTGGGGAACACTGAAATGACACATTCCTTTGGAGTGGAAGAAGTGATGAGCAAATCTAAGTGGGGCTGAGAAATCAAAGGGTAGCAGTGTTGGAAGGCTATTCAAGGGTGGAGAGAAACACAACAGCAGTAACGCAGATGAACCACCTCCCTTGGAGCTGAGCAGAGCCTTTGGACAGCTAAGCCCTCTGCTATTGCCTTCAGCATTGTTCCATTGATTCTTAGCTTTTCTAGACCTGGTTCATAAATTTTGCATCAGTCATCTGAATTTTTGGTGGAGTTTGTAGTTCAAATGGCTTTTCTAATGCCAAACTCACAAGTCAGGTCTGCAGTGTGCCCTAATATAGTAACATCTCTAAAAGTAAGGAGATTATTCCAAAGTCTCTGTTTTGAAGAAGCTTTTGTGTCTTTGTGCTGAGATCTGCTGCAGTATCAGTTAAAATCATGGATTTCCTGTCAGGCAGCACAGGAAAAAGGCTTTTACCGTCAAAGGTTTGCTATGAATCTTACCCCCTGAAGGATTCAAGTATTCATCCAAAGCTGTGTTTTGCTTCATGTTGCAGTTCTGTTTCTTCTCTATGAAGTGTCTAATGCCTGCATTTCTTTCTTTGCAGCACCATATGAAGGTGGAGTGTGGAAAGTTAGAGTCGACCTTCCTGATAAATACCCTTTCAAATCCCCATCTATAGGTAACTAATAACCACTTTAATCAAAAACATGTTACTGTTTGTGCAGGAGAGATCATTGCTTGCAGCACTGTTGCAGGTGAAGTTGTACCAGCCCTCAGTGTAATCAGAAGATCTTTACTTTAGATCTGCAGAATGCTTTATCATAGATATCCAGATACCACATGCTAAGCAGAGAGGAAGTTTGGTCTTTTGGCTGAAGGGTTAGGAGCTGGAAATGGGATTTGGTCGCACATTTATGTGTTGATGAACTGAGTCTCTCACCATGTGTGGTTTTAATTATAGCTCCATTCATGGGAAAGGTGCAGGATGCCACAGTGAGTAGTGGAGCCTGTTTATGTAAAATGACCCTCATAATATGAAGAGCAAATACCTTGGTGCATGTTCATGGTCTTGGGGTGAACCTAGCTTTTGGCGTGTTCCAAAAGTGGATGGAAGTGAAGCTTCTGTCCTCTTGGACTGGGTGATGCATATGTGGAAGAACATGACACAGGGACCTCTCACCAGAAATATGGCAACTGGCTGGACTGGCCAGCCTTGTTTCACCTCTGACTTCGATAAGGGAATGTGCTTTAGCCAGTATCCATGCTGCCTGTGCCCTTGGATAGCAGTGCTCAGATGTCTGCTGGTACACAGCTTTATTCCAGTCACTTAAGCTCTAAATAAAATAGCTAACAGTGCTTGAAAGACTGGAGCAGATGCATCTCTATTCTGGCTTATGAAATAAGTGCTGGTAACTCAGTGACATGGCCCTTCTCCATCAGAAGGGTGTGCTTGTGGTTCAAGCCACAGAGGATTGGAAAGAATGGAGAAGACTGCCTGAGGAGAAATGATGTGGAAACTTGACTATATGGGTTGGACAAGATGGGTCCCTTCCAATATCAACATCCTGATTTGGAGTTGATAAGTATTAGCTGCTTTCTTAAAATAGACTCTTCCACTAAGAGTGCCTTCCATTTTAGCTCTCTGGTGTGAAAAATAATCTGTCTGCTTCCAAATGTGAACTGTGCCTTTTGGAAAAGAGCAACACTGGGTTTACACCATCCTTTACCTTTGTTTACTGCTGAAACTTCAACTGAACCACAGAGACATGCACGCAGCTGAGTAGCAACACAGTGGTGCTGCTGCTATAAACCTTTTCTCCTTCCTCTTGAATCAGCTCTGAAACTTGCTATAGACCTCTTGGATTAGAGACTGCTTATAAGATGCACAGTGTGTTACTTGGTGCCAGTCATTTTCCTGCTGCGTATCAGGGTGTTGTCACATTGGCAATCTGAAATGTGGGCTGGATACAGACAAACTTGCCGTTTAAACCCAGTTTCTTCTTGTTCATTGCTTTGGTGCTGGTCTACTCAAGATGTATTTTTCTCTCTCCTGGTGTTCTGTGTGTATCAGAAATGAGAGTTACTGCCTCAAAGCAAAACCAAACCTTCTTTCCAGTAGCCTGTAAAGCCAGTGCAGCTGAACATTGGCCAGGCTCTTGTAACTTCATTGTGCTGTTGATCTAGGCTCTGGTTAGCTGCATGGAAGGTGGTAGCTTTGACCTTTGGGTGGTTTGGCTTGGAGGTTGTTTCTTGCTGGTTGGGATTAAACTGGGATCAGAGTGAACCCAGCTGTGCTTTCAGAACTGACACCACGAGGATGGCCTTTCCCCTTATGAGCTCTGGGTGGGGTGGGTGTGCAGGGAGTTGTTCTCTGCTTAAATCATCACAGAATCCCATCCTGGTTTGGGTTGGGAGGGACCTTAAAGCTCCTCCAGCTTCAACCCCTGCCACAGGCAGGGACACCTTCCACTAGAGCAGCTTGCTCCAAGCCCTGTGTCCAACCTGGCCTTGAACGCTGCAGGGATGGGGCAGCCACAGCTTCTCTGGGCACCCTGTGCCAGCGTCTCAGGACCCTCACAGGGAAGAGCTTGTGGCTAAGAGCTCATCTCAGTCTCCCCTCTGGCAGGTTAAAGCCATTCCCCCTTTTCACTGCGTTGCTTTGTCCCTTTTAATGTTGCTTTTATCTTCCTTTCAGTACATCAGTTTTCTGTCATAGCCACCATGTGGCAACTGTTTTATTCCAGACTCATCAGAGTGTGCTTCCCTCTCCCTGTGAATCTCTGTTTCAGTGGCTGGAAACCACCTCAATTCTTGCTAAGCTGCCCAAATGCTTGCTCTTGCTCTGGGGCTTTGCCTTGATCTCTGCTGGCCAAGGACTGCTGGAAGTGCAGGCTGCCTCCCAAGTGAAGCAGTGTGCAGCTGAGGTTTCAGGTTGAATAAACAGTTGATGCTAGACAAGGGCTGGCTTAGCAAAGCAGAGCTCAGCTCTGCTGTGGGAAGGAAGGAGGGGAAGTGCCAAGGAGAGAGCTGGAACCTGTGGGAGCTCCCAGCCAGCTGCAGGAAGGGGTTTGTTTTGCTTTGTCTGGTCCCCATCTCTGCTGCCCCAGCTGGGCTTATCTGGAGAGCCAGGGCTGAGTGATGTCTCAGCCCCTTCCTCTGGGCCAGCCTGATCTCCACACCACTGCTCTGGGGGCAGGCTCAGTGTACAGTGCCTGATACTGCTGGATTTGGCATTACAGATAGCTCCAGAGCAAGGTTTCATCACAGCTGCACTGGGAACATTCACAAGCTTGTAAATGAGATGTGGTCTTCATTCTCACAGTCCCTGTGTCTGCCTTCCAAGACTTGGGTGGTGTGATCAGAGCATTTGCCGGTGAAGACAGAGGCAGAGAAGTCATTAAGAACCTCAGCCTTCTCCAAATCCAGGGTAGCCAGTTCTCCCAATAGCCTCTGGAGAGAGCCCACATTGTCCCTAGTCTGCCTTTTATTTTCAGTGTACCTATAGAATCCCTTCCTGTTATCCTTAACATCCCTAGCCAAGTTTAATTCTAACTGGGCCTTAGCTTTCCTAACCTGTTCCCTACCTTCCCAGACAGCATTCCTGTATTCTTCCCAGGCAGCCTATCCTTGCTTCCACCTTTTAGAAGCCTTTTTTCTGTCAAATTTTCCTCAGCAGCTCCTTATCCATCCAAGGACGTCTCCTGGCCCTCCTGCAGTACTTCCTTCTAGTAGGGATGAATCGCTCCTGAGCTTGCAGCAGGTGATCCTTGAATATCAGCCAACAGTCTTGGACCTCCCTGCCCTCTAGGGCTATATCCCATGGAACCTTACTGAGCAGGTTTCTGAAGAGGCCAAAGTCTGCTCTGTTGAAGTCCAGGGCAGTGAGTTTGCTGCACGCCCTTCTCACTGTTCTGAGGATCTCGAATTCAACCATCTCATGATCGCTGCAGTTAAGGCTGCCCTGGAGCATCACATTTCCAACCAGCCCTTCCCTGTTGGTGAGGACGAGGTCAAGCACGGCACCTCTCCTCATTGCCTCCTCTATTACTTGCAGAAGGAAGTTGTCTTCCACACCATCGAGGAACTTCCTGGATTGCTTATGCCAGGCCGTATCGTCCCCCCAACAGATATCAGGGTGGTTGAAGTCCCCCATGAGGATGAGAGCCTGCAAGCGTGAGGCTGTTCCTAGCTGTCTGTAGAGCTCTTCATCCACCGAGTCCTCTTGGTCAGGCAGTCTGTAACAGATCCCCGCAGTAATGTCTCCCATCACTGTTCTCCCTTTAACCCTGACACACAAACTCTCTATTGACTGCTCACCTGTCCCCAGTTCCATACTCTCAGCCTATCCTGAACATAAATAGCAGCTCATCATCTAAAGGTCACCTAAAGCACACATGGAGCTTGTTTGCAAGCCTTCTCTTCTCACCACCACATAGCTCCCACTGTGGTGGTGGCATGCAGAGTTCACATTGTAGAAGTCGCTCACTAGGCTTGTATAAAGTATAGAATGCAGCAGTTTCTTTGCCTTTAATAAATTACACTTTTATGCTGAAGCTTAAAGCAGAAGTGATGTCCTTGCAACTTTCCTTGTTCCTTTTACTATAGGCTAGCATTTTCTTTCCATTTTAATGCAGTCTTGAACATGGTATGGTCTTTTTGCAACAAAGAACATGATGGCTTGAAGCATATCCATGAGTTCTAGAGAGCTGCTTTTGACAAATAACTGCTAATAGTTGCTTTCTAGTCTGTTCAAATTGCCTTTATCCAAACATAAGTATAAGGAAGATGAAAACTTGATGTTCTAAGCTTGAGTGACAAACCTGAATACAAAGGGGTTTTAAAGTGGGCTTCAGATTTGTCATCTGGAGAGGTGAGGCCCTATTCTTAAACCCTAAATGAGTGGTGGTCTCCTTCACTGTTGAGGGTCTCCAGCAGAAGCCTTTGCTCAGTGTGGTGGCTTTTCTGCCAACTCTTAGCAACCTTACCCCATCCATAGCTCCCTTCTCACCTACGTGTGACGTTCACTTCCTGCCCTGCTCAGGTTGGTAGTTGTTGCTGTGGTCTATTAAATGATGCTGCTCCAGCGACAGCATTCTCCTGGCAATGTGGGTAGATGCCTCTGCTTAAAGACCTAAACCAGTCCTGGAATCTCTGTGAAAAGAGCAGTTCCTGGGAGAGCTTCCAGTGTTTCAGCTTGTCCTGCAGTACCTCTCTGGTGTTTCTGCACTGCATGTTCCTTGCTTGCTCTTTGCTATGTAATCTGACAGATCCCATATTGGTGCAGGGTGATTTTTTGCCTAACAAAATGTATACAACATAGAGGAAAAGGGGAAATGTGCATCCTGGAAGAACATGGATCTAACCAGAGCCAGATGTGGGGCTGTCATCTTGGCTCTGGGCTTGAGTGCTCCTGTTGAGATGAACTAACTCCACTCATCATCCCTAAATAGCCACATCTTCAGGTTGCAAACAAACCCAAACTTGAGCACTTTGGTCAAACAAACACAATTCCTGAAGGGAGGGAATGGTGCCGTTCCTGAGCCTTTTATCACTGTAAAGATCCCTGTGTGCTTATGAGGACCCAAAGCACTCCCCTGCTAGACGTTTGGTTCCATTTCTGCTATCGCCCAGACAATGTGTTTTGAGCTGTTGATGATTTCAGTAACCCTCTTGGCACAGCTCCACTGCTTTTCCCTTCCCTCTGGGATTGAATATCTTAAGGGGAACTTTCTGCTTAGTCTGTTCCTGCTTTTCCAAAGGGGAGTTGTGAAGTACTTCAAGTCCTGTTTGGAGCTCCCAGGTCACGAGAACACTTTGTGTAACTCTTGTATGTTTTTAATCAGTCCATACTCCTGCCAAGAGCCGGAGATTAATGCTCCTTGATGCCATAAACATGGAAAGAAGCACAGGGGGAATGTCCTGCTCTGCTCAGATTATAAGAGCAGTAGTGACACAGGAACCTGGGAGCCTGAGCTCTTACCTGGCAGCACGGGGGCATCTATTTTACTGCTCAAATCTGTAGGAATATTAGCCCAATGCTGGCTTCTTAATAATCAAATGTACAATATGCTCAGAACCTCCATTTCTCAAATCACTTCTGTATATTTACACACAGCTCTCATTTCCCTTCCATCTCTGGCCCAGTTACCTGCAGAGAGTTTGCATTTAGATTTCACCTTTCTCAGAGTGTTCTGCTAACCAGAATGGTCAGTATGTACACAAACCTCAAGGAAGTATGCGTGGATGTGTATGTACATCCATCACAAGACACTGTGGGAGCCAGTACAGGAATGAAGCGGTGTTTAGCTCCAGCCAGGATTTAACAGATCTCTCCTGGCCTTTGCTTTTCAACTGAAGCTGCTATTTTTATTCCAGCTCCTCTCTGGATTGCCTTACATTTTGCTGCTTAGGATTTCATGAGTCACTTATTGCCTGTGACCATTGTGAGCTTGCTCTTCCCTCTGTGTGTTGCTCCTTAGTCTGACCTATAAGTGATGGGAAAATGCTGCTGCTTTCAAAGGTGCTTGAGCCTTGTCTGAGGGGAAAGATGAGGCACCTAAAGGTAATTTGTATCCCTGTCTCCACTCCTGTCTGACGCACAACTCTGCACCCTCTGCAGACTCCCCGCTACAGTCAGAGAATGGGGAGACACTGACAAAATGGAGTAGGGGTTTTCAGCCTGACTTGGTACAAATTCCCTGTGTGGGCCAGGCTCTGAAGCCCGGGTGATGGTGCACCTAAGCAATAGATGAACTGATAGCAGGCAATTGCTCTGTGCTTAGATCTGGTTGTTTTTCCAGGGATCGCTGCTCTTAGCATCAGTGTGAGCGTGTGGATGCAGCTTTTGTGCTTCCAAGGACTACTCAGTGATTGACTCTGAGCAAGAGGTCTGGAGTTTACAGCTCTGCCACTATTTTCCGTCAGCTGCAGCCATGGGTTTCTGTCCTGATCTTTCCCGCATGAAGCTGCCACAGAATTATTTATGGTATTGTTTTGAAAAGCTGCAAGAATTTGAGTGTGGTAATAGACACTGTTCTAGTTCTGTTAGCAAGCTGATGTTACACAGCACCTCACGCCACTGCCATGCAGTGAATGCCTCTGTGGTGAGCACACAGTGCTGTATTTGACTTGAGAGTCCTAACTCTGAAACCAGAGTTAATGCTCTGAACGGGTTCCTAAACTCAGATTTCATTAAGAAAGGATTCTCTGCCTTTGTCAGTGAGATCTTAGTGACCTGAGTGCTGGACAAGGTGCATACCCTCAAGGTGGGCAGATCCTAAGTAGAATCATAGATTTTGCTGGATTTGGCATTGCAAATAACTCCAGAGCAAGGTTTCATCCCAGCTGCACTGGGAGCATTCACAAGCTTGTAAATGAGACATAATCCTCTCCTACATCTGCCTGTTCCAGTGACCAAGGGTGTCTTAACCCAACAGGAGTTGGAGCTGAGCTCTGGATAATGCCGGGGTAGGAATTGTTAGGGAAGAAACTTGCTGTGACAGTCTCTGGTGTGAAGGAGGTGGAAGTGAAGGATTTCAGAGGTGGTTGAGCCTGTAAAGGGACAGAATCATAGAATCACAGAGTAGTTAGGGATGGAAAGGACCTTAAGATCATGTAGGCATGGTGTGCAAGAAGGACTTTGGACAAGGGCCTGTAGGGACAGGCCAAGGGGAATGGCTTTAACCTGCCAGAGGGGAGACTGAGATGAGCTCTTAGGCAGAAGCTCTTCCCTGTGAGGGTGCTGAGGCGCTGTCAGTGGGTGCCCAGAGAAGCTGTGGCTGCCCCATTAGTGGCAGTGTTGAAGGCCAGGATGGACACAGGGACTTGGAGCAAGCTGCTCTGGTGTGAGGTGTCTGTGCCCGTGGCAGGGGGTTGGAGCTGGAGGAGCTTTAAGGTCCCTTCTAACACAAAGTATCCTGTGATCTATGATCTTGTGCCCTTCAGGTGGGGAGCAGCCACATGCTAAACCAGTTGCTGTGCTGCAGAGGTGAATAGGTATTAAGTTGAGGACTGGGGGCAGAGGTCTTGCTCTTATGCCCTCTCCCTATCCCCTACCACAGTTTCTCAACCCATGGTGTGTGGCAGACTCATGATCACAAGAACTTTGTCCCTGAAATGAGTGCAATGTGTTTTTAGAAGTAATAATTAAATGTATGTTCCCTTGTAGGCTTTGGGTGTTTGGGAGGGGGAAGTTAAAAACCTCAAGTTTATACCAGTCTTATCTGGCCATTCAGCAACACTGCACACGTACATGAGAGATCTTTGTCCATTTGGTCGTTTGATGGTTTAAAAGCAGCAGAGGAAAATCCCTGCTCTTGACCTCCCTGTGCTGAGCATAAGCTCTCTGTGTGCTGATCTCCCTGCATGTAGTTCTGCTTCAAGCCACTTTGATTTGGTGTTGCATTTAAAACTCACTGCAACCACCTTCCCACCTCAGCAGCCTGCCTCTCTGACTCATTTCCTGATTTGGCCTTAACATCCCATGGAAAAGGAAACTTAGAGGCTGGTCAGTCTTGCCCCATTGAAAAGTCAGGAGCTGTTACATTTGTCCCATCAACTGTTGGCCCCATGGTGTCACACAGATATGAAGGTGCTGTCACAGTTGTTCAGGTAGAGAAGTGTCCAGCTGCCTTTGTTATGTGAGCAAAGAGAGCCAACATGTGGGCGAGTAGTGGTGAGTTTGGGATGGGTGAATGGATAGAAACAAGCTCCACATTCCCCAGAGCCAGTGGGAAGTCCTCTTGCATTGGTTGGTCCTGCAGGTTGGCCCCCCTGAGCAAGAAGAGGCAAAGCTGGGAAGTTGGGATGTACTCCATTGCTGCTTTTCCTCCTTCCCATGTGCTTCCACAGGGCCAACAGCAATAGCATCACTTGTATGAGGGGAAAAAAGTCTCTTGTGGGGACCTCTCACCCTAACCTACCAACTCAGCTGGGTAAGATGAGCACCAGGCCACCCGCTGAAGTGCTGCTTGTTGGATCACAGCTGCTTCCTGACATGGAGGAGGACTGAGGAATGCAGAAAGGTTTCCGCTGCTGCAGGACAGTGTTGTGCAGCTGGAGCTGTGGAAGGAGTGAGTAGGAAGTCTCCAGCCCAAGATTTTGATCCCTCTTATCTCCACTTTGCCTGAAAGGTAGATGAGCAACCTGCTCTAGTGGAAGGTGTCCCTGCCCATGGCAGAGGGCTGGAACTGGGTGCGCTTTAAGGTCTCTTCCAACCCAAACCATTCTGTGGTTCCACTGAGGATGTACTAAGGTAGGGAACCTGACTACAGGACAACAAGAGGTGCTTTGGGAGTCCTCTGTGTTCCCCAGGTTATCCAGGTATTTGAGCTCCTGCTGTCAGAGGGAAACTTGCTGGCAAAGCAGCTCATGACAGCAGGTTGGTTCTAAAGTGCTTTCAAGCACTCTCTTGAGAGCTTTAGTCTGGAGTTGTCCAAGATTTGGCCCATTGGTACAAGAGAGACATTGAGGTGCTGGAGTGAGGACAGAGAAGGGCACTGGAGCTGGTGCAGGGCCTGGAGCACAGTGTGATGGGGAACGGCTGAGGGACCTGGGGGGTTCA
>JASSUY010010853.1:0-24356 GCA_032466535.1 Forpus xanthops
GATTTTTCAAATATGATGGACAGTGGCTTAGCAACTTCATCTGCCAGCTCCTTCAGGACCCACGGATGGATTTCATCTGGTACATTCAGCATTACCCACCACTTATCAAGCAGTAGAAAGCTTCAGAACTTTTCCCCAAAATACTTTATTCTGTCACTGAAGAAGGTAACTCATTTAAAGGAGCATGTTTCACAACAAATCACTAGCTCCACTGAATTTCGTTTTAGGTAAAATAACCATTAGCACTCCCTCTCTTTTAGACTCCACCTAGTCATTATTTACAATGGTTTGTTTCTAAATTACTTTAGCTCAAATGTTTACCATTTTTAGCATCACAAGTGTGTAACACTCAGATAATCAACAGCTAAACAATTTATTTTGGCTTACAAAGTAATGAAGCCAGTTCTGCAGAAAATTTGATTGGATTTTTTTTTCCTCTTTACTTTGATGATTTTTTTTTTTTTAAATGGGAGAACTTCCTGCGAAGTAAAAAGTCATGTTCTTGTCTTCCATTTATCTGCTCAGTCATTTGTTGCTTTCTGTTTTAGCAGATGGTCATTGACCAGGATGATCGCCTGTCGTACCTCCTGGACAAGTTTCCCATACGTGCAGTTGTGCCCATGCATGCACTATTACTTAATTAAATAATGACAGACAATTGCTTTGCTAGCCAGTGATCTCACATCTAATGGTCTATGGGGATAAACAAGGTTGCTCTTCAATTAGTATCCTGTAATGCAGATAGAAGGCAAAGTTAATGTGAATAGTACAAACTTTTTTGCATCTGTCATTTCTTTATGACAGTCTAGTCACCCATAAACTGGTACTCAGAGAAACGAAAGAACCCAGACCACTGAAGTGCATTATTTCATTTAGGCTTCAGGTATTGCGTTCTTAGGGTAATACCAAACCCCCTCAGCTGGTTACCTAAGCTCCCTGTCCTAGGTGTGGAAGGGACTTAGATGCTGCAAGCTAGATCTACAACATCCAGTAACCTACGACTTGCTCTAATTGCTGAAAGAAGCATGTGCCTAACATCCTACTACAACAGACTGGGACACTACTTTTGAACAGATAGGAAGGTGCTTTCAACGAGGATTCATGTTTCACAACTGAAGCTTAATTATTCTTGCTCAGATCCAGTCGCACCACTTCCCTATCACAGCATGGTCTACAGCCTCATTTTCTGGCCGCTTATCTGGAATGAAGGGAATGTTGACACCAATCCCCTGACGTAGGAGGACAAAGCACCCAAATCTTCCATCTCCTGGGAGAGTACTCTAAATACAAGGAGATTAAATAAGGAACAAACATCATTACCACCTCCCTCACTGGCTGTATCTTTAAATGTAAGCGCCCAAGGCTACTGTGTGTCATGTTGATTCATTCCCGTCAGCGTGCTCAAAGCATAGCTAGCAAGTGGGCTCAGGTCACATGAACTGGGGAATACCACTGCTTCCCTTTTAGGGAATGTTTCTAGGCGCTCTGCCGTAGCAGGGTGGAAACACACACACAGAAAGACAGCTTCCCCAGCACTTAGGAAACTTTACCAAAGAAAACTTGTTTTTTAACATTTATTTTTGCTTTCAGACCCACATTTTGAGTTAACCCAGCTGTAGAGAGGTAGCTTTCTATTTTAATCTTCATACTTCTCAGGCTTGATCACACAAAACTACTGAGTAGTGGGTGTAGAAATTTCTCAGATTGAACTATTTCTTGCTTATCTTGCATTATCTGAGAGGTTTTCTCCCTCTTATATCCAGTTATGGGACCATGTGTCCTTCATTTTCATGTGTGTTGGTTTGTTTTGTACCTTGTTACTGACTGTAAAATATTGTATGTAAAAATTCAAGGAAATGTTCAAGGCTGGGTTGGACACAGCCTTGGGTGCCATGGTTTAGTGGGAGGTGTCCCTGCCCATAGCAGGGGGGTTGGAACTAGATGTTCCTAAGGTCCTTTCCAACCCTAACTATTCTATGATTCTATGAAATGTGAAACATGACTGACATACGTGCCTTGTCAGGCTCATGTCACCTTTTTTTTATACTGCATGTAGAAAATAATTATTTCTAAAATATTTTTTGGTAAAAAATTATTTATTCTCCATGTTAGTTCAATGACCCATGGCATTTGGACACATTCACTGTGCAACAATAGCAGTTCTGTGAATCACAAGGCATCTGAGACAACAAAAAAGTGTTTTGAGTTCTTTTCCTGTAATGACTTCAACCAACTAGCCTGTTTCATCCAGGTTTTACAAAATAATCCTGACAGCTGAAGACCATTTCACGTGCGTATTTGACTTGTTTTATCCATTTCATCTGGGTGATTAAAAAGTTTAAATTTTAATAACTAATTGGGGAGGGGGTCGTGGTATTCACTTACCAGAAAGAAATAATTAAAAAAAATAAAGTTTAAATTTTATATAAAATGGTGCTTTAAGGCCCCCTTATTGTTGCTAACCACTCAGAGAAGTGTTGAGGGTAGTACACGGCTGTTGTCACTGGGCGCTCTAAACACAGTTGTGGGACAACCTCCAAATGAACATGCAACTATACTCTCTGTGTATTCATATGAGGGATAATATTGGGCTCCAAGAGCACAGCTAGCACCACAAAATCTGTTGCTGTCTATATTGTAATGAGATTTCCAGTCCCACATGTACTGAGATGCCCAACTAAAAGCAAAGTCATTTAATACATACAACATTTAAAGCTGATCCTGTCAACACACTTCTCTGTGACTCTTCCTCATCACGTTCAGTATAAAAATGAAACCCATCTAATAGGAAAGTCAGCTTAGTGATCTTCACTACGACAGTATCAGGCACAGCAGTCATAAAGCCCTTAAATGTTAAAACATGAACAGCTGGGGTGAAACATAAGACTTAAAGGGTGACACATTAGATAAACAGGAGCCTGAGGAGATGAGATAGGGTCATAAATTGTGTTAGTCACACTGTTTGAGAAATGATCTGCAGTGACACTTGCCTGTCAGTGGGGACATTCACAAAATCATAGAATGTTTTGGGTTGGGAAGGAACTTAAAGATCATCCAGTTACAATCCCCCTACTATGAGCAGGGGCACTTTCCACTAGACCAGGTTACTCCAAGCCCCATCCAACCTAGCTTTGAACTTCCTGGGCAGCCACAGCTTCTTTGGGTAACCTGTGCCAGTGCCTCTGCACTACCATAGTAAAGAGCTGCTTTTTAATATCTAATCTAAATCTTCCCTCTTTCCGTTTAAAGTCATTCCCCCTTGTCCTATCACTACCCTTGTAAAAAGTCCCTCTCCCACTCTCTTACAGGCCCCATTTAGGTACTGGAAGCTGCTGTAAGGTCTCCCCAGAGCCTTCTCTTCTCCAGGATGAACAACCCCAGCTCTCTCAGCCTGTCTTCATAGGAGAGGTTCTCCAGCCCTCTGATTACCTTCTTGGCTCTCCTCTGAACTCACTCCAACAGTGAGGTCCACATCCCTCTGATGCTGGGGTCCCCAAAGCAGAACAGCTCCAGCTGGGGTCTCACTAGAGTAAAGATCACTGATGGCATTTAGTATTGTGTTGGCACAACTTCATTCAACTTGTTACACTATTGCACATTCAGTACATGATACCTAGGAAAACCATCCTTGGGGCAAGCCTTGCTGGTGTGAAACTCAACATGCAAAAAGGGGTGAGTGTTACACTATCATGGCCTCCATGCTACACAGTTAAAGCAACAGTTAATTTTGGGGAGGGAAGGAAGAAAACATGACACAAAATGGAAACAGGACTGAGGTGGTAACATTAGACAATGCTTTTGAGCAATTTGGTTGCAGTGGTCTCATCAGAACCCTCATGTACCAACTGACAATGACAGCTGCTGTGAACAGCAGTTCATGTATGTTTTACTGAGGCATGCTACACGTGCATATAATTTGTAGTTTAAAACAAGGTCTACAAAATATTTCAGACAGCCAATGAATCAAGCAAAACTCCAAAGGCAAAACCCAAATGGAAGTATTTAATATAAAAATGGACAAAATGAAGATAATAAAGTCATCACATGAACAGGAAAGGGAATGATTATCAAAGCATGAAGGCAGAGACAGAAAATAAGGGGTTTTTTAACAGACAGGTGAAGTCTTACACATTTCGTTTAGTGATCCATCTAGAAAATAGAGACAGAGATATTAATTCTGAGGGCTTGCTCTATTTGTGTTTGCCTAGACTAGGAGATTACACAGCTAAACAGTACTAAGGGATGGCAACTGTAGAAGTGGCCATGTCAATGTGTCTCCATTGCTCTCTGGGCCTTTGCAAATACACATCTTCATCGCCTGTCAAAGAGAAGTCACGATGCTGTACTGGAAATATGAGTTCCATGCATGCAGTGACAGAGCAAGACAAACAGGACACAGAATTCCCCATCCCAGCAAACGTCTATCTGTAATAAGGTGGGAAGTTCAGGTAAACACATCTTAGATGGTGTGGGAGTTTTTTGTTGTTCTTTGTATTCTTTCAGATGTATGATAAAAGAGAATTCAAACTGATTTTTACTATAGGAGACTGGTCTCACAGAGAAGACACATGGATGAATGTAACATACAATTAAATATCTTTATGTAAGGTTTTGTGATTCAAAGTGAGTACCCATTAAGTCATGCAATGACAAGAGTTTGGATCTTCACTAGGAGAATTCAGTGGAAGGAAAACTTTGCCTCTAGGGTTCACAAAGACCAGGTTGTATGGACTATAAAGTCAATTTTGGTACAAAGCAGTCACAGATGTGAGGACTCGTCTGGAAAGGTCCTAGATGAAGGTGTCTATTTTCTCAAAATCAATGTTGCTTCTTCTGATTCATTAAAAATTCCTTTTTCAAGCCTGCTATGCTTTTTAGAGTGACCTAAACTTAGATTTATGAATGATATGGCTCTATTGACTGGCACATCCCTAAGACTTTCACAGGTGATCAGAAGAATTACTAATGGCCAACTGAGACTCAACTTTCAAACTCACTATTCCCACTTATCTGTAGTGGACCTTGGACCCACAGGTCGTCACTCAGCCTGCAGTAGTCTGCTTCTGACAAGAATTAGTACTCATTTCCTTCTCAGCTGCTTACAATTGCAAATCCTTTAAAACTTCACTGTCTTCCTTTTTCTAGTCCTGCCAGACACAGACCCTTATGACAAAGCAGGAAAAGACAAACTAAGGAAGTAGGTGGTATCAACCCATCTATTATTACTGCTTAGGAAGTTGCAACACTTTCTGGTTTTGACACGACTATTACTGCAGCAGCATCAATATATCAGATGCCCATTTCATGGACTTTCTGGAAGCTTTCAAATTGTAGGCAGTTAGAATTTGGTTCATTGCACTAACTAGGTAAGGGAGCTTCAGGTCTGCAACATTTACAAACCTGTATCCTCTCTTCTTCTTCAAGCAATTGCTTTTGTACTTAACCACAGTCCATCTCCATGGAGCGGCTGCCTGAAGAACATGCATGGCGGCATAGGAGCAGGCAGCAGATTCTAAGTGACCTAGTTGGAGCAGCCCTGTTTCCTCTGGGTCCTTAGTGAAGCACTGCAGCCCAATGCCACAGAACCAGTGGGTTGTACTCCTGGTTCTACTTACCAGGAGACACAGAAAGAGGGTAACTGGGAGAAAAATGTAAGTATCAGGCTTGTTGACAGTACATAACTTACTGTTTGGGTCTGAGATTAAAGTGAGAACAAACTCTGCATATAAGTCAGCTTTGGGTACATTTGAGACATCTAACTCTGGATTTCTTACCTTGCCATGGGGAAAGTTGTAGCAGAACTAGGCATGTTGCCACATGGTGTGCATACAGGAGGTAGTTCTGTAAAATTAAAAGAGTAGAAAAAATAAAATAACTACTGACAAAACAGAGAACCACTCCAAATCAACTCCCAGATGAATTTTACTAGGATAGATTAACTTGTAATTGAAGACTCTTGCTATTCCAGGAGGGTGGCAATCCCTTGAGAAGACTTTCTTTTCTAACATGTGCATATGTTATTTTGTCATTTAGGTGGTGCCACTTCTTGCATAAAATTTACTTTGCATAATTACAGGCACTTTTGAAAAATATTTAATTGCAATCTTCATTGCTTGCATATCATGTACATTTTCATTCAGTTGAGAATGTCTGTAATAACCTCCTGGTGTAGTTATTTAAATGGGACTAAGGATTGATTTCTGCAAATCCATGGAATAAAGTCTGTAAGTCTTTGGATACTCATGAACAGAAATAGTTATTCTGCTTCTAGGCCCTCCACAATTCATTACCACTTGTTTTCCAGGGAAAAACATCCCCACAGAAGAGAGCTGGCTGGGGCACACACGCCTCAGATGCAAAGTCCAGCAATTTTCTTTAAAGTGCTGATGACAGCCAGTTTGTGCTTACAGCAGACTGCGCTGAGACACGTGCAGGTGCTCTACCCTACCAGGCCAACCACAGCAGGGACAGGACAGACAGCAAATCTGGATGGGTTCTGCCTTCAGCAATCTCAGAGCAATTTGCCAGGCTGTCTCTGTCCTGTCCCCAAACTGAAATAGTGCGCAAACTGCATTGTTCAAGGAATACACACAACTGTAATGCATCAGGGTATCTGTGTGATGAAGTAAACCCGTAACTTCTCCCATTTTCAAGCAAAAGAATTCAGTGGGAAAATTCTGGTTCACTGAGTTCAGTGCACGTGAGTTCACACCACCTTCAGTTTTGATGGCCTTCTGCTAAATCCATGCTAGAGGTAAAACCTTTCCCTGGTTACTACATACAGATGACAGCAAAAGACAGCCTCCAAGTTCTGTTGTTCTGTGTCAGGGCCACCAGCTGAGATCATTAAAGACAGTAGACATGTTTACACAGAACAGAGAGGCCAGGGAACTGCAGGCAGCATCACCGCCTCAGGACACCGCAGTGCCAACATGCTTGCTAGGTAGTATGGTTGCCAAGAGATGGCTGCATGCTACTGTAAGCTAGACCAATGTTAACTCTCTGAAGACTGCTCATGGCACAAAACATGGATACTTTGTGCTTGGAGATTTGGGTGCTCTAAGGGAAGACATGGTAAGTTTCCTAGTTCATATGGGGTAATAGGAAGGAATATAAGCATAATGAGAACATATCAAATGTGGTCTATGTAGGGGGATTAATAGGGCAAGAGACGTAACAGAGAAGGAAGATTATGATCTAACATACTGTATGGCATGTTTATATTCCAGCAAGACTTTTGTGTGGAGATTTGTATTTTGTAGGTGTTTCTCTCACCTTTTCCACTTGATCCCAAAAAATCCTCATCATTTTATCCATTGCCCATTTCCTTTTCCCCTGTGCTGTTTCTTCCCATTTTCTGAGTATTTGTAAATCTCAGTTTCACAAAAGTTCATTTTTCATACATTCCAGGCTGTAAATATAGGAGGCAATTGTTGCTCTCTCTCACAGATGTGAAGATTGATCTAAAATAGAAGTAAAAATGTTGAATGGATGATGCTTTTTAAGCATAGACAGATTTCATTATAAAACTATAAAGAGTTGTCCTTCCTAGATACATAGTTCAATTAATACTGGATATATTTAGTTTTCAGAGCACGTCTCCCACAGACAAATGCCAAGGTAAAATAGGAATATCCAGTTGTTATATAATGGGAGGATACTTATGAAATAACAAAGCTACACTCAGCAAAGCATTGTTAATTTAGATGGATGAGTTGAGAGATGTAATTGATTCTAATTTTAATGTGAATTTGTAAATGCATGGTTTAGGACCCATACAAATAGCTAAGTTAGTTAGCTTTTTAACTTGAGTATGCAGAGTATGCAACCTGATTGTTTTGGTAGACATGGCAGGCCTGGTTTTACTAGTCTGTTAGCTGTGCAACTCCTTGGCTCACAACAGCTTTGCATTGTGTGGAAGGGAGGTGATATCTGCCTTCCTTCATATGAGTAAGTTACTCTGTCATGAACTTAGTGTACACAAATTAAGATGAAGAACAAGATTCTTCATTCCACCCACAACAAGGAGTAACTCATTTAAAGAGAGAAATATTTCAGACATAGCTTGAAGGGCATTTTGAACTAGCACAGACATGTTCATTTGGTGACAAACACTCCTCTAAGGCCTACATGCTCCTACATGGTCTCTTACATAGGAGAATGCTACTTAATTAATTTGCCAGACTGGATTTCTCCTTCAGCTTACAAAGTGATGGGAAATGCATGGATTTGATAAAAAGTCTGCTTCTGCAACAATATAGATCAAAATACCCAGAGAAAAAAAGAAATCTGGCCACTACATAGTTGTTACATTTGGCATTTGTCATATTCAAAGCATGGTGCATGGTGCATGCTCATGGCACAGCAACTAGTTGCACAGTGCAACTTGTCCTTTTTATTTTACATTTTAATTTACCACATAGAAAGAAGAGCTAATGAATAGGTTCTGCTCCCTTCAAACTAATACTGTCTGCCTCCACCAACGCTTTTTCCACTTATGAAGTTGCTCTTTATAATTATTCAATTTCCCAGCTTTCTTCTGCCATCATTGTCCAGCTGCCAGTGAGACCTATGTCATGACACAGATGTGGTAACAGCTCACCTGACATGTGCTTTTTTTTCCAAAGTTAATACCCAATTTAAAATACACCGAGGTCAACTTAAGCTCACAAGTTGTCAGCAGCCAGCAAATGAACAGGAACCTACACTTCAGGCAACTGAGAGTCTTATGCCTTGCAAAAGTGTACTTAGTTTGAGGCCATTTATATCTTCACTTTGGGAAGATATCTTCAGCCAGGTTTCAGAGAAGGGCACAACTACCTTCAGAACTGAGGCACCTTTCTGAGGAACACATGGAACAGATTTTTCACGCAATGTTCAAGCCATAGCCTTTGAAGCAAGCAGGTGGCTCAGGAGATTTCAATCCACTTGCATTTGTGAGTTGACATTAAAGAATTGTCTCTCTCTTTAAAACTGTCAATCAAAAGTATTTACAGAATCATGATTCATGATTCTATGAATCAAGAGTATTTACAGATTTAGCAATTGTCACTAAACAGACTTGGCTCTTGGATACAGGCACATCTCTGACTAGCACCTTAAACCTCAAAGGCTTTTTATGTCAGCCTGCACTTTAGCACATTAGGTTCCATCTCTGTGAAGAGGATGACAATCAAGTTCTTGGTGCAGCAAATTTCTTAACTGAGAAGCTAAATTTATGAACTGAGTCAAACCAAGGAGCTCTAAAACAAACACCAATTTACACATATTCACTGTTCTTTAAAAGGACTAGTTGCTTGACTTGTGATATGAATTTTACCATGAAGAGTGGTGGGTCATTTTTTGACTTGGTCCAGGGACTAAACTTTCAGAATATGCTGGGAATCTCTCCATTTACCAGGCTCAATTAAAAAAAGGTGCTTGTTCAGCATTTATGTAGTGTTTCAACAGACTTTATTTTCTGCTTAAGTGGTTTAGTTTTGCCTGGATACACATGTCCCACTCTTTCTTTGTTATGCAGAACTGTAATTGCGCAGAAAGAGGGCCAGATCATCAGCCAAGGTGTGATATATCCATTAACAAGTAATTTCAAATAGCCTTAAATAAATGAAATGTTCTGTAAGTAAAATCAGATTCTCACCTACTTTAAACTTTAAGCTGCCAGGCTAAATGAGAAACAAACATAGTATCTTAATGAAAAGAAATGCTGACAGCAGCAAACAAAATAGCATAGCCGTTAGAAAAGCCAGAAGCTTTCAAACTTTTGTATCCACCAAAGATTCAGATTTGGGGAAGGATTTTATGTCTTAATTGCTGTAGGAGAGCTAAGCAATTTATCAGATGAGAAGAATGAATACTAAAGAATCTGACAACAAATTTCAAGATCCAGATCCTTAAAGCATTGTTTGATTGAAGGTTTAATACTAAGTAAATGAGAGGACATAGCAGCACAGTGCAAAAGAGGACAGCAAGCTACAGGATTCCTTAACACAGACTGTCCAGCACAAAGATACAGGAGGTCAGTGCCCATCTAGAGGATTGTCTAAAGTAAATCATTAAGGGTATACATTGTCTTTGAAGTCCATTGGTGACCTTTCTGAAGTCCAGTTTTGGGTAGATGTAAAACTGTGAAATTGCAAACACAGTCCCAGATACGGGTGAAGGTGCGCCCACAACTTCAGATGCCCGAGCAACTCCAGTCTTTCAGATACAACTGACAAGGCTCCTTGTGGTCAGCCTGTGACAGCTGTGGAGTCAGCACATGGCAGGTCAAAGGGCCTGCAGTATTTGCACGTGTTCCTGAGAGCACTCTTCAAATGCAAAGGTACAGTCAATTTAGATGCTATCACCTGCAGCTGACAACCACAAGTGGAACAAAGCATTAGTCAGAACTTTACATCATATAATTTGCCTGGTATAAGTATGAGCAAGACATTGCCCCAAAATGTCAGATAATCATCTACAACATTCTTGAAAAACAAAAGCCAGGTATGACAGAGAACATGCAAGGGAAGAGAAAGGATGGATTAATATTCCTAAGAACAAGTGGCTGAACTGGTGGCCCATAGGTCAGGCATTAGGGAACATGAGATTGTCCTAACTCATCACCTTTCGTGCCACAGTTCTGGAGGAGACAAGGTGTGACAGCTGGTGAAAACCGATACCTCCCCTCACATCTGTGTATTGCACCCTGTCAGGAGAGCCCCAGACTTGGCAGCCAGCCTTCAACATGGAAACACTGGGGCTACCAATGCAAGTCCACCCATCCTATACTGCCATGGGTATCTAAGTTTTCCTGTCTCTCTCACAAGCCTCCTCCAAAGGGTAGCACAGAGATCTGAGTTAAGACTTCTGATCAGAAATCCCCTGGAAGATCCTCTTTTCCCTCTGTTGACAATAGAGGGAGTCCTTAACGATTAATGTGTTAATTTTGTTGACCATAATTATTAACTTAATAGCTATGGAATGTGAAATCCTTTCCTCAAGGTATTTCCCCTAGGCAAAGTAGATAAATTTTTAAGGTTTTAAAAAATGTTTTCTGATGTTTTGGGATTCAACCAAATATCTTTATATAATTTCCCAAAACACTGAGCAACAAAAACTTCTGCTAATAGGAACAAAAGATGCAAGTAACCTGAAATCCACGCCCGGGGTGAGTAAACTAAAACTTCTGGTCACTTTTGGAGTCTTTGTGGTGATACTGTATCCCTTGCAGTGAACATCTTCTATGCTGATGTTAATAAATACCAAACAAAAGTATTTATGCCATTTTTATTGGGATCGTAGACACCCCATATAGCAGCCTTTAGTACCTAAAGGGGGCCTACAAAAATGCTGTAGAGGGACTTTTAATAAAAACAAGTAGTGGTAAGACAAAAGGGAATTACTTTAAACTGAAAGAGGATAGATTTAAGATCAGATATATGGAAGAAATTCTTTACTGTGAGGATGGTGAGGCACTGGAACAGGTTGCCAAGAGAAGCTGTGGCTTGCCCCATCAGTGTAAGTGTTCACATCCGGTTGGACAGGGCTTGGAGCAACATGGTCTAGTGGAGGTGTCCTTGCCCATGGCAATGGGGTTGGAACTATATGATTTTAAGGTCCCTTCCAACCCAAACCATTCTACAGTTCTAAGATCCCTGTTTAGGAGAGGTTATAAATCAAATAAAGTTTACTAAAACAACAAAACTATCAAGATAATCCCATTTCTTAATACTATCATGGCTGTATTGTATCACACTCCACAGAAGCTATAAATAGCTGTTGAAAGCAGCTTTGTTTATTGTTAAGCAATGAATTTAGCAGGGGAAGGGATTCCTGTCACGGGGCAGGATATAAGGAAGGAAAAATAACAGTGTATTTCTGTTGTTGTCTTTGTTCTGTAATTTTATAATCCGAGTAGTTGATGATGCTACTTTCTCAGCAGCAGAACAAGCAGCTATTGTAACTAGAAGAAGCTAGACAATTTTCATATGAAACATAAAGTATATGTTGCAGCTTTCTGAAATACTGTGGCAAGATTCAAGGTTATAACGTGAAAGAAGGATGAACAGAACTGGACAAGCTAATGTCTTCAGCTTTCTCATGGGCAAAGTCATGACTCTGTAGTCCTACACATTTTCCTCTGAAGTTGGTGGTTATGTCACAACTCAGAGCCACTGCAAAAAAAAATCTGAGATCAGCCATATCTAATCCTATCATCTGTATACATCTCCCTGTGACTGAAGGGCAATGGCAAGGCTGGGCCTTCACTGCCTATATAACAACAGCTTTTTTAATTAACACTTCCATCAAAAAACACAGCAAAAAAGTGTAAAGTCACTTGAAAAATGTGACTTTCTTGCCGAAATGTGGCATATAGAGAGATCAATGGGATATATTTATTTCTCAGCAGTCAGGCATTGCAGATACATCTCTCTTTTGTCATTTTCTGGCCTCTTCCCTCTCCCAAAATGAATGAATTTTTCAAAATTAGAAAGGGAGAGAGGGCAGAGAACATAAGCTGACAGGTTCCTCTGTAACCATGGTTTTAAAATTGAGAAAGACAGTAAACTTCTTGTTTCAAGATACAGCTTAGCACACAGTAATAATAAAAATGCAGGAGTTTTGTATTTTTTTATAAATGCATTCCCTTTGGTTTCCTCCAAATTGTGCAGTTGTGTCAAGGTTTCGTAAGAAAGAGGTACATCACTCACACTCCAGAAATGGTATCTAGCTGTACAGATATTGCTACAGTGACAATACAAAGACTTCTCCAGGAGGACTAGCTTTTTTGTCCAGGGCACCAAGCTTTTCACTAGGAACTGTGACAAGTGAGCTGCCTTGTTTGCAGCAGTGAAACCTGGTACATAGAACTGTCTGGAATGAATACCTGCTTCCAGGATAAAGCCAGATACTGCAGGTTCTGGATTCACATAATTCAGTCTTGCAATTCATCCTCAGATAGTTCATGTTCATCTTTAAAGCAGTGAACAGATTAGTAATTTATAACCCAAACGCTCTGAGTTTTTTCGGAAACATAATGTCATAATCTTTCAGCATTTATGGGAAAACAAAACAAAACATCAAAACCCTCTGAAACCTAGCATTCTAACTGCTAAGTATCTTCTATAATTACCACTATCATTAACAACCTAGAAATCCAAACTCCCACCTCCCAGTGCAAAAGACCCACAAGTAAGCAAAATTGCTACCTAGGTTGTTAAACAACATAAGGCAGCCTCCCTGAGAGAATCACTTCTCCCTTTGCTGCACTACGTGCTGCCCTTGGTTACACACCACTGATCCTGTGAGTGTCTACACATCCTGTTCTCGCAAGCAACACCAAGCGTGGCTCCTGTTAGTGCTCACCTGCCATGCAGCTCTAGGAAGAGACTTAGCAGCGTATTTCCAAGGGCTTGTGCTGATGGATGCCACTCACCAGGATCACAAGTGCAGGGCTCTAGTTAGCACAGACAGCACTTGACAGCTCCAAGACTGCAGAGAAGGCCAGAGACCTAAACTAGCACTCTAAAAAAACAGAATACACATCTATGTGCTACAATAAACACACTGAAGGAATAAAATACGAATTTCCCAGTAAATCTGATTTTTTAAAAGTAATTTCTCTACTACTGTAATACACCTATAGACAAAATACTGCGGGGAATACAGCAGTTTCAAACTGACACAAGAATTTCTCAAAGAGCAATTCAATTTCCTTAAGTTATCTCAAGAAATAAAATTAATGGACATAATTAAGGTTTATGCAACTCCTCATTTCCACTTTGCTGAAACTAAAAGTAATCATTATACACACAAAACTACGTTAAGATATACCCTTCCCTTCCAAATCCCATGCAAAATTATTTTAGGTCTTTATAAATAACTACAATTTACAGAATCACAGAATGGTTTTGGTTGTAAGTAACATGAAAGATCACCTAGTTCCAATCTCCCCACTGTGGGCAGGGACGCCTTCAACTACATCAGGTTGCTCAAAGTCCCATCTAACCTGGCCTTGAACACTGCCAGGGACAGGACATCCAAAACTTCTCTAGGCAATTGTTTAAGTGTCTCACCATCCTCACGGTCAAGAATTTCTTCCTAATATCTAATCTGAACCTAGTTTGGAACCATTGCCCCTTGCCCTATCACTACGTGCCCTTGTAAAAAGTCCCTCTCCAGCATTTCTGTAGGCCCCTTTAGGAACTGAAAGGCTGCTCTAAGGACTCCTCAAAGCCTTCTCCAGGCTGAACAACCACAATGCCCTCAGCGTGTCTTCACAGGAGAGGTGCTCCAGCCATCAGATCATCTTTGTGGCCCTCCCCTGGACTCGCTCTAGCTAGTCCATGTCCTTCTCATGTTTGGGGCCCCAGAACTGTACAGAACTGTACTGCAGGTGGGGTCTCATGAGAGCAGAGCAGGGGGAAAGAGTCACCTCCCTCTACCTGCTGGTCACACTTCTTTTGATGTGGCCCAAGGTACCATTGGCTTCCTGTTTACTGAATTCAGAGAAAGCTACAAATACATAATGATATCCTTCTTGAAGTAGGAACACGACAGGAAACAGAACTTTTACACTTTGGAAGCCTCTTCTACAAGAGCAGGTAACTATAAATCTCATTGCATTCAAAAGACAGAAATCTCTCAGTAAAATCTCAGTCTTTCAACTCTATTAAGCTGTTCTAGACACATGAACAATATACATTTATGCAATTTTTTCCTCACTTCTATGGAAAGGAAAATTATGTATGAAGAATTTAAAAGCAGTGCAGACAAGCACCGAGAGTATGATAGATATCATACTAACTGAATAGGACAGTTAAGATTGCTGCATTCACTTCTCACCCAGATCTCTAGCCTGCCCTTCCACAAATACCATTGCCCAAAATGTTAACTTCCCTTAAGACAAATGTTTAAATACATATTATCTGAAAAATCTGTAGATATCAGCTTTTACAGGAATAATTTGAATGAAACTGTTCATTTCCCCCCTCTGCATCAGCAGTTTTCATTATGCTCTTAATGTAAACCAGAAACTGCAGAATTATTCAGCACAGATGGCACAGCAATAAAAATCTGGACATTTTTCATGTGAATGTCTGTCTTTGGACCTATTTTATAAGCATATGGAATAGAAACCATTACATACTGCAGTATGGTAACTCTTGATAGTGATAATTGAGAATGACTGTTATTGAGTATAATGTCAAGGGTTGTTTGACATAAAAGAAATGTCTTGAAACAGGTTATCTATCTGGGCACCACACTTAACTTGTTCTACTTCATCTGGTACAGTAAGAAATCCATCTGCTGTTTTTAAATATCTTCAGTGTTGAGGCTCAAGATGGTGATCTCAAGGACTAAACATCTGAATCTCTCTTCCAGTCAGCTGAAAGGAAGGAGGGGGTTTAACTTATGGAAATTAAACTTTTCTACAAGATGGACTTGGACTACAGAAATTAAATTCTGCCCTCCTAAAAGGAAAACACATCTTGCTATATGAATAAACATGTACTATTATTATTTTGGAATAAGAAAAGAAAAAAAGAGGACTTAGAAACCATTTTAGGTCAGCAAGTCACAGAAGTTACCAAAACAATGACAATGGCAGAGATAGCCAAGTTAACTTTAAGCTGGCTGGTCATGTGTTAGACATTTATATTAGAAGGCTATCCATAACAGCAGGGAATGGAATGTTAACCAGCTTACCTGCTGAGAGTCAATTACTCCATACCAAAGCCTTGTATTGCCACTTCTGATACTTCAATGGCTAAATTATAGCTAGTTCAAAGCATTCCAGTGCATTATTTCTAAATAATTTTTAACAGCAGCTTTTGAGATTGTAATGCATCTCACAGTGACAATTCCTACATATTCTCTAATGTTTTAAAAAGAAAATGGGGGTTAGTCCAAACTTGAAAAGCTCCCTCAAATTAGGAGGTACCAATTGCTGCAAATCAAGAAACATTTGAAATACACTTGTAAGAAAATCAGTTTATTCAGTCTTTCAAGCTGCAAATTACATTTTTTAAGGGATTGTTATGAAATTTCTCATATAGTATTTGCATATATACAGCTTCCTTACATTTTTTAATGACTTCTGATTGATTTCTGATGTTAGAATAATTTAGTTTATTGTACAGCTATCAGATGATACTTTTAAAAAACCTGACAGAAAGCAGAACCATTTGCAAGTCATGAAGTATCTAAATTTTTTTTCCATCTGTCCAGCCCAACTAAATCCAAACTTACTCTGAAAGAGTAATTGTCACACTGTTGTGCTTCTATAGCATTAAGCACAATTATACTTCAAGAATCTCTGGGAAGAACTGAGGTGGCACTATTGAGCACAAATTATATTATAAAAAATGAGCTTCCATTAGACATCATCAATAACTAGAAAAAGAAAATTTTAAGCAGCATAAAGCTTTTACAGAATAATATTCTCAGATTCCTCCTGTGTACCAGTATGATTGCTGCTTTCCTTGTTCAGTTAAAACTGAGCACACAACTGCTGCTTATTATTCTACTACTCTATTATAGGTTATTGAACATACCTCACAAAAGGTCAGTGAAGGTTTTGGCCAGGATTTCTGCAAGTTGTGAGTACCTGCCATTCCTCTGAAACCTGAACTTCTGATATGTGAGATTTCTAAAGAGCCAGTCTGTGACATCTGACACAGATCTTGCTGTAGGCTGTAGATGCAGTAGTGGTACTTCTCCTTAAAACACTAAACCCTAAAATAAAGCAAGAGCAGAAGTAGACATATCCTGGTGAATCAGGATGCTTGGAAATGCTCTCAGAATACTACAGATCAGATGTGAATAATCACAGTATCCAACAGATCTCATATGCTCCCAAAAATAAAACCTGGCCTATTCCACAGCTCTACCAAAAAGTCAGCTTCCACTACAAAGTGCTTGCTGTCAAATTAGTTGCCCCTTGAGGAATCAAATTATATGCTTCATAATCTATGCTTAAACCCTTGCTGCTACATGATCAGGCTATTAACACCATCCACTCACACATTCTTTGAAATTTGGGACAATTCCACAATTACTACACTCTGGCTGGTGTTAAATTTTGGACCCATTTACTCTGTATTAATTACATCATGTGAGAGTATGCTATGACTAACCTCTTACTAACATTACCCGCAGTACATAATACAAGCATAGGACCTCAGTGACAGCATTTTTTTTTTTTTTTCATTCCATACTTCTTCTGACAACTATTAGTGCTACAGTTTGGTAATTTCTAAAGTACTGAAAGAAACAGCAGCTAGTTTACGATTACTATTAACTTCAGTTTTAAGGAGTACTCACAATAGAGAGCATTATATAAAATCTCATTATTACTCTGCTTCCTCTTATCATTCCATTCCACCCGTGCTGTGTCTCCTTCTCTTCTGCAGGTGATAATAAGAACATGGGGAGGGACTAGGAATAACATGTAATAGTATATAAAAAGGCGAGTTTGGAAGTACGAGGCCTAAAACTGCTCTTTACTGGTGTCATACACATCTTTGCTTCTTGCCACATTTTAAGCAGCAAATGCAAGCCCTTAATCATGTTTCTTAGCTGCCAACCAGTGAATTTAATAAGAATACTGGAGTATCTTAATTTGATTTCCTGAGATGATGTGAAATAGAAACATTAAAAAAAAAAAAAGAAGACTGTAATATTTCCTCTCTGTGCCGCTTTCATATCAACATGTCCTTACCTGTAAAAGGTTTCAATATTCATGTCCTATTTTAATAATCAAAGGAACTCTTTACACCATCAATGATTTCTTATTAAGGTGAAAATAAGAATAATGTCTGATCTTCTAGCAGAGCATGAATGCACTTCCTTAATTAGCCAGACTTCATCTAACATCTGACAAGACTTCCCTCATCATAGGAAAATTGACTTAGAATTATCTTCTGAATTCACATCTGTAGTCAGCAATAAGGGGCTAGAATTGTGTGCTACCCACCAAAATCATATTCTAATTTTTGAGACTAAAAACCAACATACATTCTCCTTAACAGGAAGTATGAATCCTTTGGTTGAGTTGCCTAATCACTATTTCACTAACTGGTTGTGACACCTGAATTCCTTTAGATGCTAAAATGAAATGTTCCATGCTAGTCAAGCAGAACAGTATTTCAAAGACTCAAAAATCCACTTCTGACTGCTCATTAGGTGAGTTTTGCTTCATGCTTTCTCTCTCACCAGTTCATAGGTTTTGCAGTACCTCCTTTCATCTTTTAAAGACATACCTTACAAAATGTAAATCTACAAAGTATCTACAGTGATTACCACATCTCACCTGCCACTGTCATCATATGGCCCAAAATTAACCCTCAAAGTGCTTCTTTGCTACCTCAGCTTGAGCAACAAAATCCTTGAGACAAGCACCAGGGCTTGCCTTTAATTTTAGAGAGCTTGCTTTCCTTGCAATCAATAACAGATTAAGAATACATTATCAACATTTCTGTCTCTTTCAGAACTTCAGTTGTATTGAGCAGAACTTTGGTAAAGCCAACAGATGTCTCAGTTCAAACCGAAGGAGAACTGTATCTCATGGTAGCAGCTTTATTATTCTAATCATGCATTTTGGCAAGCTGACCAGTCATGGATGTAGTTACAGGCATACTGTGAAAACTCAAAGAAGGTAAATAGGTACAGATGTTTTCCACCCACATTCAAAAGAGCAAATGCTCCCAAAGGGACTGAACATAAATACTGGTCCTTATTCAGCAGAGTTAACTTCCATAGCATATATTCAATTATTTCAACTGCAGCAGGACTGTTCAGTGTATTAGTTTAAAACTTCAGCCTGATGACATTTATTTAAATGAACTAACCCAGCTAAATATAAATGCAGCGTATGGCATTACCAGAGTATTGCCTCACAAATCTGAAATCTTCCATCTTCTGAATAATTAAAGATACAATGTAATTATAGGCCAATAACCATCTGACTAAAGCATAACTTGGGACAATTTTTGCCATCTACGTTTTCATTATTTTTATTTCTATAGCTTAGATATCTAAAAGATAAAAACTATAACCTCACCAGAATAGTGCTCCACTGCCTCTGTTGACCACCCAGATGCCAGAAGGTCCATTTTCCTTGTTATTTCTTAAAGTGGATTTTTCAGTCAAATCCCTTTACCTCCAGCTCAAAAGTCTGCTGCTCCTTCCACAGAGGATAGAAGTGTCCCTGATGCCAACCTTCCCCCAGTGACACAAATGAGCCAACCCTGGCAGCTCTGCTTGTGCCGGCAGGGTTGCAGCAGCGCCCGGCCGCAGGGATGCTTTACTCTCGGGTAGTCTGTATCAGACTGGAGGCTAAGCATGGATCCCACAGTGCAGCTCCTCCAGAAAGGGAAGAGAACAGCTTCCTCACACCTGCTCCAGGCCCCGCTGCACTCACCAGGCGCTCTGTTTACTTCCCCGAGACTGTGGACACTGTCCCAACCACACTGCTGCCTCACACCACGTTCTGCCTAGGTTCACCTCCATCCTTCTCCAGGTCAAACCCTTTGCGGTAGCCACAAACCAGCTTATCTGGAAGATTTTTGAGGAGTTGCGGATGTCCTCTACAAAGAAGACAGAGACTCCCTTTTCACAAGGTGAAAAGATAAGGAGTAATAGGCACACGTTAGTCCTGGAGAGACTGCAACTGAACACAGGAGGAAAATTTTTCACAGTGAGAATAATTATCCATTGGAATAATCTCCCCAGGGAAGTGACGGATTCCCCCGTGTTGGGCACTTTAAGACTTGACTGGACAGGGCATTGGGGCACCTAGTCTAGGTCATGATCCACCAAGTAAAGGTTGGACCAGAGGACCCTGCAGGTCGCTTCCACACTGTATTCTGTGACTTATTTTGTTGCTGTTGTGTTTAGATTTTGGTTTATTCTGTTAGAGGTTCTTTATTTGATTTTGTTGCTGGGGCTGGAAACATTTCTGAAGAGACCATTTGTAATTTCTTCTCTGCCAGCTCTCGTTGAGATCTCTGCCAGCTTTCAGAATTCTGCATGGCCTCGCACGGGGTCACGCTGAGGCCTCAAAAACTGGTGCTCTCAACTACACGTAACTTCATTTTTAATGAAAACGGTTCGGAACGCACGCTCCCCTGCCGCGCTCAGCTCCGCGCACGGCCTGCAGCACAGCCCGCGCCCGCTTCCCCCTCAGCAACCCTCCGTAATGTCGAAGCACAGAGGCGACAGTTCCTCTTTCCACGCGCGGTTCCGAACCGCCCGCAGTCGCAGACACAATCACAGCCACGTCCCTGCCCCACAGCCAACGGGCACCCTGTCGGACGGCGGGCAGACGACACGGCCTGCACCCCCCGCAGCCCTCAGCCGGTAACGGCAGCGCGGCCCGCCTCTGCAGGCAGCTCACGGGCAGCCCCGCAGGGCCCTTCCGGTTCCAGTCACGTACCGCGCGCAAGCCGTGACGCACAGCCCGCGCTGCGGCAGCGCCCCCTGCTGGGCGCGCTGTAAGCACCGCCCCGCCGCCGGCTCCGCAGGGCCGAGCTCCGGGTTGTGGCTCTGCCAGCTCCCGGGCTAGCTCTCTCAGCACCGGTTGTGCCCAGGCCTCCTCCCCGCCGTCCTGTGCTCCAGCGGCACGCTACTGCTCCGTGCCGGTTGGTTACCGCCTGCGCTGGTCGCCACAGTACGGTAGCGGCATGGCCGAAGGCGCCGCGTGGCTCTCGGCGCGCTGCGCTGAGGGAAGCCGCCGCCCTGCTGCACCCTCCTGCTCCGCAGCCGGACGAGGCACAGAGGGTACAGCCGTGGGAAAAGGCCATTGTTAGGAACACTGGTAGGAACATTGTTAGGAATACTTAGGGGAAATTCAGGACGGACAAGTGACGCCGTTTTCTAATGGAGCAGGCAACTTCAGTATGTGGCTGGTTGTATTGGTATTTTCACGCTTCCAGTCACGTCAGTACAGTGTAAGACTCACATGCAGAGGAGAGTCACTGCTGGTTCAACCAGGCATATGGTTGGGGGGTTTTGACCCACTTGTCACCCACTGTATTTAGAGCAATGTGGTCTAGCGGAAGGTGTCCCAGCCTGTGGCAGAGGGTTGGAACTGGATGGTCTTTAATGTCTGTTCCAATCCAAACCCTTCTGTGAAATTTCTGAGACCGTTGAGAGTCAAATATGTTTATAGTTAATTCTGTTAAGTCAATACATCTATTCCTGAAGCGAAGGAAATATTTTCCTAGTACAGATTTAAGTCTTTCAAGTAAGATTACCAGATTTACAGCTGGCTTTACAGATTGTAAGGGTGATCATGACTGTTGATCATCTTTTTTCAGGTAAAAACATCCTGAATCTGAAGGGAAGAGCAGCAGTTCAGTCCATGCCCTATTGTCCTGACATGGGGCTGCTAGGGCTAATGACCTACCATCAGCACTGTAGCTTCTTGCCAGCTCAGCAAAAGGGGATGCACACTGCCAGTTACTGGCAAGGAAAGGTATAAGGAAGAGGGTAATACAGACTTCAGACCTTTTCTTGTCACTGCATTTGTGCCCAGGTGCAGCCCTGGCAGCACTGTGTTAAGAGCACCCTCAGTATTGCTTCAGCACAGAGGCAAGCCCTGGGTGTCCTGCTGTACTGGGTCAATGACCTGAACAGGCTACCCTGAGCCACCCGTTCACACTGCAGTGCAGCCTTGGCCTTTCGTCCTCTGGGTCTTGCCCCAGTTATTTCTTCACAAAACCACAGTTTTTATTTGAGGGAACGTGAGGTACTAAAAAATACTGATTTTCTGCTTGCCATGGGAAATTAATAAGCTGCTCTTCTTCCTGTAAGGACAAAATAAGCCTTTGGTTTCGTTTATCTATATGCATCTTCAACAAGATTGTCACTGTACCAACTCAGCATATACTCACTGATACAGTTTTTGTTTCCTTCTTGGACCTTTCCTGGTCCACAGTCATTCCCAGAGATCATCTCTGAGGCCTTTCCAAATTCTTCAGCATCTTTTCTGAAGCACTGAAATCAGATTGGACATAACATTCAGCAATGATCTCATCACTGGTGCAGAGAAACCCAAATAAAACCCTCACATCATCTCCTGAGTAATATCTCTGTATTAGGACAGTGGAGTGAGGCTGCCTATATGTCTACAGAACAATTGTACTGGGTCAATTTTTAGCTTTCTGACCAGAAAAAGAGGATTGATCTATTTAGTTCTAATTAGCTATTTAGTTCCAGAAGAGGGCGCTTTCTTCTGAAACTTCAGCCATAGTGTTGGCATAGGAAGTCCAGGTCCTTTTTCTCACATTGACCAGTATATACTGCCTTTCACCTGAGTTCAGGTTTTCACCCATAACTCTCAGTATCATTGACAGCTTGCAGGGACTTCTTTATTGTGGGTGCCAGGACTTGTGTCGTGAATCTTACCAGCCACTGTAACTCTTGCTGGGACTAACACAGATTTGCTCCTCATTTTCAGACATAGAGACAGTCACAACAAAGGACCTAGTTTGGTGTGATCATAGCTAAGGAAAGAAGCAACAGCATTTAGTACATAGGCTACAAATATTTATGCATTGTTCTGAAAAAAATTGAAAGAAAAAAATGTACCCAAGCTACTGGGCAATAACAGGGTATTCACATGGTGAAATGGAAAGTGAGCCTATGGATTTGTGCTTTGCCTGGAAGAGCACATCTTTTTTCCTTTCAATTTAGTTGCAAAAAATTAACAAGAAGCCCTTCCAGCACTTTATATTTCTACAGATGTCAAAATACAAAATCTGCTGGAGATTCCAAGTGTTGTCTTGCTTATAAGCAGGAATGACCTAGCCTGGATACTGGCTAAAAAGAACCAAAAAACACAGAAAGGAAGGCAGACAGAAGAACTAGGTAATAATAATGAAAAAAATTGTCCTAGAAATTGGAATATTTAATTTCTCCTTTAGATAAGAAACTACTATGCTGCTTTATCTTTGCCATTCTCTTTAGCTCTTTGATATATGTCATATTTTAAGGAAAATCACCAACAGTTTAATTCATTTATGAATGCTACAGAAAAAATGATCAAACAAGACATGGAAGGCAGGCAGTAGGATGAACAGCATAGAGCTCTAATATTTAGAGAAGGGTTAGTTTTTCGGATATTTTTTTAAATGAGAAGGATTTTTCTTGACAAGTATAAAAACATGACTACACAGGAGAGAGGCTAAACCAGGAGCTAGAAATTCCTGGTAATTAACAATATCTAAAGCAAATTCATAAAAATCTTCATTTAACAATAGTCTGATTCAACTTCCTGCTCGGGAGAAAACTCCACATTGATAGAAGAGCTCACATTTTTTTATGGTGCTCTAAAACTGATTTAATCAGTCTTTTCAGTCATTTGGCAATGGCACCTAATAAGACTGCCATAAATGTAATCTCCTTCTCATTTCTGTATTTTAGCTGATGCTTTTTACCATATGGAATGGTGCATGAGCTGTGCTGCCGGCAGCAGGTTCAGGGCAATGTTTTATCGGCTTGTCCTCTTCCTCCACCCACACCACAAGCTCAATAGCGGTTTCATTTCTCAGTACTACTCATTTGATTGTTTACCTGGTTGAGCTGTAACCGAGAGAACTGAACCAGCCTGAAAAAAACCCTTCTCTTATAAAGTTGGGTCATTTCTCAGAACTGATTCAGAGGCTATATAACTCAGTCTATTAAAAATGAAACAAGCAAACAAAACCCAAACCCAGTGGCTGGGACCTCAGCAGAAGGAGCAGATAAAGGTGAGAATGAACAGCACTGTGTTTGTGGGAAAATGGTGTCAATAGAATGTTGATTCAGCTTGGCTGTAACCAGAATAGTTCCTCTGTCATACCTGTACTCTTTTATCTCTTACTCCATCATATTGCCTTTAAATGACTTATTTAATTGAAGTAATGTATCTTTTGGTTCACTTTCCTTGTGCTAATACATGATGAAAGACTTAAGAATCATGTGAAGGAAGAGAAGGAAAGAGGCAGCTGTTACACTTTGCATTCACCTTCCTAATACATGATGGGAAGAATCTGGAGGCATGTCTCAGGCAAACAGCTATTTTACAAATACGTTAGAACATCAAAGCGAAATCTCTCACGTACCCTAGTTGATTTCCATTGCAAATACAAAGCTAACTCATTTATTTTGCAGTTTGTGCCCATGATTATTTTAATTTAACGTGTTTGCCCGAAGGCAGCCATCATGTTGATGCCATGGTGCTGTGTCACACAAGCTGAGGCCTGAGACACCCCAGCTGGGCATCTCAGTATCAAAAGAATTTATTCATGCCTGTCGTGGTTTGAGGCCCCTCAAACAGTTCTGCTCACTCCCCCCTCTTTCTTCCCCAGTCCCGGGGAAATGGGAAG
>JASSUY010010855.1:0-15953 GCA_032466535.1 Forpus xanthops
TGTCCCTGCCCAGAGCAGGGAGGTTGGAACTAGATGATCTTGAGGTCCTTTCCAACCCTAACTATTCTATGATTCTATGACTTTACACCCTGATGGGAAATTTCCTTCTGGAAAAGGGGGAGCTCGTGCATCCATGAGAGGAGCTGAGTGGGCTGGTTGTGGGGGTCACAGGGCTCCCAAGCCTGCAGGGCAAGGTAGGAGGGTGACAGAAGGGTCCTGAAGACTGGGGGAAGGAGAAATGGTGCAGGAGGATGCTGGGCAGGAGTGTAAAAGCCCCTTGACCAGAGATTCCCCACAGACCCACAAACACTTCAGCATTTGCTGCAACTCAGTCTGAAATGAAAGCCTGGAAGGCAAAGGATTTGCTGTGCAAAACTGCACTGAGCAGGGAGAACACATTCACAAATGGGTTTATTCCTGTGCTGCTTTGCTTTGAGATTGCTCTATTTAAAAACAGAAAGTTCTCATTCTGCTCAAAGCAGGTTTTGAGTTTGAGCCACCTCAGTGCTGGCCTTCGGGGAACAAAGCCAGGAGAGTTTAGATCCATTCACTTTAATTTCTGGTTGCACCACTTGAATCTGGATGCCAGTTCCCTGCTGGGTGCAGCTTTGTGTCACTGCTAAAGCGGGGAACTGGGGTTATATGAAACCCCATCTGCAGCTTGAAAATGTCCCAGGCTTCTGCTTGTGACCATAGCAATGCTCAGCAGTTAATTGGGTTCTTTGCAGAGGAAAAGCATGTTTATTGCTGGATTATGCCAGGCTTGCTGGTGTGAAGTGCAAGGACTTGAGGGCAGAGGTTGCTGGTGGTGTGGAAGTGGCTGGTAGAGTCCAGGCTCAGCTGGAGCCTGGTTCCCAGCCATGTCTTCTCCCCTTCTCCTCCCCTGGTTCCGCAGGTCGCGCTGTGCTTCTCCCCCGTGGGCAGCAGGCTCCGTGTCCGCAGCAGGAGGTTCCCGGCCATTGTCAGCTGTGTGGCCATAGACTGGTTCCAGGAGTGGCCACGGGAGGCCCTCGAGTCTGTCAGCCTCCGCTTCCTGCGTGAGACAGAGGCCGTGGAGGTGAGCTCCTCACCTGCCAGCATCCAAGCGGTGCCCGGGCTTGGGTTCCTCTGCAGGGTTCCTGTGCTGGCTGCCCATGGGTGCATGGTGCTGGCAGCAGCCATGCATGGTTTTACCCCTCTCTTCATGCAAGCAGTGCTGCACACTGTGAGGAGAGCGTTACAGAGTCATGGAGTCATGGAATAGTTTGGATTGGAAGGGTTTGCTCTCTTTTAATGCCCTCCAACACTTATCTAGGACATCTGGGTGACTGTTTGGTGAGAAACTGCTGGCACTGCTGTTCACCTTCATTGAGCCATGCTTCAAATATGGTCCATATTTCATACAACCACCTGACAGGAGGATGGAGCCAGGAGGGGCTGGGCTCTGCTCCCAAGGAACAAAGGATGAGACAGGAAATGGCCTCAGACTGCAGCAGGGCAGGTTTAGATGGAGCTGAGGAGCAATTCCTTCCCCAGAGGGTGCTCAGGCATTGAAAGAGGCTGCCCAGGGCAGAGCTGGAGTCATTGTCCCTGCGAGTGTTCACACACTGTGGAGACAGGCCTCAGTGCCATGCATTAGTTGTGGCCTTGGCAGTGCTGTGGAGTGGTTGGACTGGATGAGCCTAAAGGGCTTTTCCAACCCAACTGATTCTATGATTCTGTATCTCTCAGAGAGGCCCATGGGCCTTAGCAGAGGTATGGCCATGGGCACCACGTGTGTGTGCTTGGACACTGATAGTATTGCCAGTGAAATGACTGCTTTGCTAACAAAGAGGCACCTTACAAAGCAGTCCAGAAATAACCTAATGCTTATGATTATTGCAGGGAACTTTTCACTGGCATGTCTGAGAGTCTGTAATTCTCAAGGGCAAATTATGTCAAGTTCTCATTGATGACAACCTGCTTTTAGACTGAAAGAGATTAATTTCTGTTTGTTTAGCTTTTCCGGGTGGGATTTGGGAAAAATAAAATCTACTGTTTCTTTTTCTGAGTTTGCACTTTCCCCATTTGTACAGGAGAAAAGCCCAAATTTATACTTAAAAGGCTGTTATTTTGTAAAGCTAAATGCAAGAAAATCTGCCCGGAATGAGATAAAGCACAAGATAAAAAGACATAAAGACAGGCACAAAGTACACGAGCAGTCAAAGTTATTTTAGAGATAAGAAGTGAAAAGGGATCAACTTAGATGTTACATCCTGGATTTTGCTGCAGCAGAATAAAAAGTGAATAAATTCCTTCCTATCCAGCACAGGAGCGTGTTATATATAGTTGTTCTGTTTCTAATAGCTTCTCTTTGGCTTATCTTACCTTTAGGATTCACTGAAAGGCTCAATAAGCAAATTCATGGCCTATGTCCACACAAGTGTCAACGAGGTATCCCGATTGTATCTGAGCAATGAGCGGCGATATAACTACACCACTCCAAAGTCATTCCTTGAGCAAATCAAACTATATCAGAATTTGCTATTGAAAAAGGGCAAGGATTTAAAGGCAAAAATGGAGCGGCTGGAGAATGGACTGGCGAAGCTCAAAAGCACATCTGCACAAGTAAGCAAACCCTTTGGGTTAAAAGCCGGTGGTTTTCCCTGTTTCTCTGTTAGAGGTATTTCTGTGTCCTGGTTCAGAGGAGAACTTTACAGACTGAAAACTGTACAAGGGGTAAAATTTATGTTAGATCTTGGCTTGAGTTGGGCTCCTGGAGGAGCAGAAGTGATGATCTGTACTAGGAAGGAGAAGGAAAGAGAAGACGAGGCCCTCAGTGTCATTGGTTTGGGGTGGTGTTGGCAGTGCTGGGACAATGGTTGGACTTGATAATCTTAAAGGTCTTTTCCAATCTTGTTGATTCCATATGTGTCCAGTCTCTGCTGTTTGGATGGTAACTGTGGGAGATCATGGTAAATAAAAGGAGGTAGGGATCCAGTTGGCTGTATGCATCTTCTTTTGATGGTTAAATATCAGCTGTGCTGGCAAAATATCTTATAAAATGCGGGAGGATCAGTGATCTATGGATTTGCATCCAGGACATCTACAATAACTTCAGCAAAACCCCTCTCAAACTAAATAGAACATCCTTTTAAAATAAGGTTGATCATTTTCCCTTGCATTGTGCTATCCATCTTTAAGGAAAATTAATGCATATCTGAAATGTGGACTACCATCTCAAAATCCCCATGCTAAAAAGCAACACAAGTAGAAGTTATTCTGAGTATTTAACTGAGGTCTTTTCAGTGCACAAATTGCCTTTCAGAGCTTTGCTCTGTACCTCTGTTCCCAAACCCCTGTTTTTTCTCTCCATTTCATATTCTGTTCACTCTTACAATGTTCATTTACAAGCTTCTACTGTGGCAAACGCGCCTGTCCTGAAGTTGCTCCAAAGAAATGTGGGGGTTGACATGAATGGGGGAGTAGCAGGTTCATCCCTTTTCTTATAGTTCTTCTGGATAATGCTGGGAACATAAATCACGTCTGTCACACTCAGTAGGACACATACCTTACTGGAAGGTGATGTATGGGCTTTATTAGCACCTCTCAACTCTGGTAGTCTGCATCTCATTTCAAGCAGTTCCTGCTTTCATGGTAAGGACAGGTTTTTAGGGACACAAGAGGAGAGCGGGCGTGTTTCATGTCTCCTTTGCAGGCTGTATCATCTCCTTTTTAAGGGTGTAGTGAACAGCACCCACCACAACCAGTGGTGCCAACCAGACCAAGGAGTGTATGCCCTCAATGCAAAGCAGGCATTACAACTACCTTACCTATGGAGGCAAATAATTCTGCTGACCTGTGGGATATTGCTGCTTTTGATGACACCCCAGTGGTGGACAAGGTGGGTTGGGTCTGTTCTTCATTGGGAGCAACTGATATAAAAATAACCTTTTGAGAGGAGACAGGTTCCTGCAGTGTCAGACACAGGGTCCTCTCTGTATTCTTCATGTATATCTTCATGTGGGTGTTACGTAGGCAAGTGCTCTTTAATGAGCCTCAAAACTGATTCTGAGTGGTGGTGGAGGACTGGGAGGAACTGAGAATCCACAGAACCTGTGGGTCTTGTAGATTTTGCTCTTGCAAGGCGAGAAGTGCCTATTTGTGAGGTCAATTAAAATGCAGAGCAGTGAGGACAAATATGTCAAATTTGAATCTAAAATTAACATTGGGTTCCTAAAATTAAACACCTACATTATCAGATGTGTGCGATTGTCAAAACTGCTGTTGATTTGAAACCAGAGGGTAGATGCTTGCCAGTATGGGAAATCATACCAGAATGTTCAATCTTGAATATGGATTTAAAAGCCTGAACTTTATTTTCACCTATAGAAGTGACTGATCTTGATGCTGAGGATGTGACAAATCTTCTGTCTCGCTCAGGTGTGTCATCTCCTGGCTGTGTTCTGTAATGAATATAATTCAGTGTAATACTGTGGGTATTCAAAGCAAAGGAAGAGGTTTTTGATACCTGGGTATGGCCAGGTTGTGCCTGAACTCTGAGGACTAGTGCTTCCATCAGCAGCATTCTCCAGGCTCCTCCTTCATGGATGCTAGGACACGTTAATGATGGGGTGTATGTGTTTCTATAGACTGTTCAGTTTGACCTCAGCGTGAGGCCAGTACTTTGAGACTTTTCTGTTCCAGTTCAACACAACCTCTCCCCTTCCTCTTACTCTGCTCCCCCTCAGATGCTTTAATTTTGTCTTTTGAGATTTGGACTTCTTGATACCTTTGAGCAGTTTCCTTCTAAAGAGGTCTGTTTTGTTCCTTTACAAGCCCAGCAGTCATTCCATGAAGACAGTGGCTGTCCTCAGCACTCAGAGAAACAAAAGCTGGCTTCCAGTTCTTAGGACATAACAGATGTGGAAGCTGTGTGGGATGAGTAATTTGTTTTTCAGAGGCTTGCTCTGAAGAGGTCAGCCTCTGCTCAGAGCTCAGTGTGAGTAATTTTAGGATGACTTGGGTTAGGATTGCATTGCTGCATTCCAGATGCAGGTCTCGCTTGCTCTATCAATTAATTGCTAACCTTTATGAGGTATTTGGTGTTGAAGCAAGGCAAGGACAATCAGATAGAATGAGGCTCCTGGGAACCTGCCCTCCAGGTTTTCTGTTCTTGAATAATTCTTATGCTCTCCTGGTTTTAAGCAAGCACTTCTTCCTTCCCTATTACAATCATAGTACATCTAGGTAATATCAATCCCTTGAATCTCTCATTTGCTTTGTTCTTTCCCTTTCTACCTCACATTACTAATTGCTTAGCAGATTGTCCTCGACTGAGGAAGCTGCTTACAGGTTTTCCATATTTCTTAGCACGCTTTGGGACAAAGTACAGTTTATGGCCTGTACTGATACTCCACATGCTAAGACACATAGAATCATAGAATAGTTAGGGTTGGAAAGGGCGTTAAGAGGAGACCTCCTTGGATGGACAAGGAGCTGCTGAGGAAAATTCGAAGGAAAAAATAGGCTTATAAAAGGTGGAAGCAAGGACAGGGGGCCTGGGAAGAATACAGGGATGTTGTGTGGGAAGCTAGGGACCAGGTTAGGAAAGCTAAGGCCCAGTTAGAATTAAACTTGGCTAGGGATGTTAAGGATAACAGGAAGGGATTCTATAGGTGCACTGCAACTAAAAGACAGGCTAGGGACAACGTGGGCTCTCTTCAGAAACTATCAGGAGAACTGGCTACCCTGAATTTGGAGAAAGCTGGGGTTTTTAATGACTTCTTTGCCTCAGTCTTCACCAGAAAATGTCCTGACTATACCACCCAAGTCTTTTAAGGCAGATACTGGGACAGTGAGAATGAAGACCCTGGGCCCACTGTAGGAGAGGATCTGGTTCGAGACCATCTTGGGAACCTGAATGTATATAAGTCCATGGGACCTGATGAAATCCATTTGTGGGTCCTAAAGGAGCTGGCAGATGAAGTTGCTAAGCCACTGTCCATCATATTTGAAAAATCATGGCAGTCAGGTGAAGTTCCCGATGACAGGAAAAAGGGAAATATAACCCCATTTTCAAGAAGGGGAAAATGGATGAGCCGGGGTATTACAGAGCAATCAGCCTCACCTCTGTGCCTGGCAACATCTTGGAGCGGATTGTCCTGGAAGGACTGTGGTGATAGGACAAGGGGTAACAGGTTCAGACTTAAAGAGGGGAAGTTTAGATTGGATCTTAGGAAGAAATTCTTTCCTGTAAGGGTGGTGAGGCACTGGAATGGGTTGCCCAGGGTAGTAGTGAATGTTCCATTGCTGGTGGTGTTCAAGGCCGGGTTGGTCATAGCCTTGGGTGTCATGGTTTAGTGGGAGGTGCCCCTGCCCATGGCACGGGGGTAGGAACCGTGCCATCCAAGGCTCTGTCCAGCCTGGCGTTGCTGGATCTGTCTGTTCACACCTTGAGCTGGTGTTGCCTATGGGAAGGAGCTTCACAGCATTGTCTCTTCTTTTTGGGAGGGCATTCGGCTGTCATTTTCCATGCCTCCTCAGTACCTTCTTGTACTGTTATTCCCTTGTAGCTCTGACTTTCTTCTGCTTACCAGCTGTGCGTTACCCAAAACGCATCTTCTGTTTCGCCAGTGTTGGCAGACACTGGGAAAGTCAGTGGTGGTTTTCTGCCCTCCCCTGGATGTGGTAATATCTCCTTTGTGGGGTGCCTGGGTAATGATTTATAAAGTACATCTGTGGCTGCTCCACCACACAGCGTGGTCAAATGTGCCAGACTGGTTTGGGGTGGGTGTGAGGGCAGAATTAAGAGGAACTTGTTTGCTGTGCTGAGGGAGTGGAACTGGAAGAGTGAAGTTCATAAGTGCACATTCCCTGTGTCACCTCCAGGGCCTCCCTAATGACAGTGAGAGATTGTTGAGGTACAGCTCCTGTTTCACTCTTTCCACTGCACAAACACTATTAATTGTCCCCACTCAGCTGTGTTTGAGCTTTAGCCTCACTAGGGAAAACAGTTGTTTCCTTCGTGTTGCAAAGTCCTGCTGAGGCTAGGAAAGGCTGGAGGTCACTATGTGTCCCCCGATGTGGTGAGCTCTGTTGGTCCAGCAGAACCTTAGGTTACACATCACAGCTCCAACTTGCATCCTTTCCACTGGGAATTTAACATAGAACCCAAGCCTGGGGCTGGGCAGGGGCCTTCACAGTAACATAAAAATGTGGGCTTCCAAATATCTCTCTGAGGCAAAGCTGTACTCAGCCTTTTGCTCTTTTCAGTCCTGACAATGTTAGAGCAAGTCTTTTACCCTTCCATTGCTCATGTGCTTGGCTGAAAGCAGGTTTTGTCAGGGCACTTTCTGTTCTCACAGGCTGCGTTGGGGCTGAGTTTACATCTGCTCCTTCTGTTCATTGCTCATGGGTTTTAATCCCTGGCTTGTTTTGTTGTCGTCGTGTCAACCCCTAAAGTTCCCATCTGTATGTGTACCCAGCTCATGAGTACTGATTTTGGGGCAGAAGGTCACAAGCCATATCTGTCATCAGCAAAACTTCCATTTCCTGCAATCCCTGAAAGCCTGGAGCTGAGCAAGGAGCCAGCGCTGAGTTTGCCGACTGAAGGGATTATGTGATATGAGCCCAGAGTCATTTGGATTTAGAGTCGTGTCTTTGTCCTGGTGAATGCAGCACTGTAGTCGCAGGCAGCAGGAGATGACAATGGCTCAAGTGCACAGAGACTGCAAAGAAACCACTCTCCACTTCAAGCTGAGGCCAAACGTCACAAGCTTCAGGTTATAGGATTGCAAATTGTGCTCTTTGTTTGGGTATGAAAATGGAATTACCAACAAGAGCAAGTGTCCAACTTCCTTTTTAGTGAGTATTTTTATGTAGGTAAAGATGTACCCTGGGAGCTATGAGCAGTCCTTTATGGGCCTGACAGCAGGACAGCGAAAGCCTCCATGGTCTGCACAAAGCCCATGTGAAGTCATGGGAAGGAGCGGGTTTAGAAATAGGCTTTGTCTTCAAGCGAGAGTTGGTATGGGCTCCTGCACCTTGCAAGTGCTTCCGTCTGTTCCCACTTTGCTGGGTGTGAGCAGCTGCTTGATGGAGCAGTGTATGAGGAGCTGCCACCACTGCCATGTGTCTTGATGGCTGAGCAGGAGATCTCTTCTCAAGCTGACATGATATTGCATTATAAAGCCCCTTGAGCCCTGCACCTCTCACAAGGGCTGTATCTGGCAGCCGATCTCAGCCGCAACCTTCCTGGTGTGAAAAACGCCCTTCCCGTCACAAATGTGCAGGACCTGATGGTTGTGAGGGAACTCATGGGGTGCTACCTCTGCCCTGTGTGCGTGGGGCAGGGGATAGAGGGGTGGGGAAGAGGCAGGGTGCACAGGTCCCTCCTGTCCTCTGTTCTGCCGGTGTCAGGGATGAGAAGCAATAGAAAGAGTAGGTGGCTTGTACCATGTCATCTCCACCACAGAACACTTGTGCGCAGTACTTGCATGCTGCCTTTACTATGCATGTGGTGAGCGGTGGTCAGTGGTGAGGCTCCTGGGCTGTACGAAAGTAATTCCAGTGCATAATCTCTGCATCCATTTTGTATACACGTGAAATGAAACCTTTTGCCTACTTCCCATTGGATTCTGCTCAAAGTCATGTTCATGTTGCCCTGGCAGCTGAGCAAGGATGGGAAGACCTCCTCAGCAGCTCATCCTGATGGTGCTGGTGTCTCCTCTGCTGGGTTTTCTACTACTAGCAGGTTGCTTCAGTGTGCAGACCATGCACATGGGTGCTCCAACTGTGACCTAAGCATCATGAGCAGTAGGATCCTGCTTACAGCCAGAAATGCCACTTTTCTGTGCTTCCAGGGCATCATCTGCTTTGCGCACAGGCCAACCATGCTTTTGGGTACCACTCAGTCCCTCTTGAGTTTGAGCTCATGCTGCTGGGCAAGGGGAGAGCAGGTTGGTGGGTATTCGTGCTCCCATGTTCGTTTCTTCCCTCTAGGTGGATGAGCTGAAGGCCAAGCTGGCAGCCCAGGAAGTGGAGTTGAAGCAGAAGAATGATGATGCTGACAAGCTGATCCAGGTGGTGGGAGTGGAAACAGAGAAAGTGAGCAGGGAAAAGGCCATTGCTGATGAGGAGGAGCAGAAGGTGGCACTGATCACCCAGGAGGTTGAGCAGAAACAGAAGGACTGTGAGGAGGACCTGGCCAAAGCTGAGCCTGCCCTGGAAGCTGCCCAAGCTGCTCTGAACACCCTCAATAAGGTAAGGTGAGGATTCCTGTGTGAATCCAGATCTCCCCTCTGCATTGTGGGGGGAGAGGTTATCTGATGGTTGTGAAAAATGCCACCAACCAGTGCCATGAGGGAAGAGGGCAGAGCTTCCTTTATCTGATTCATCAGCACGGCACTCACTGAGGACCTGGCTTGTCCTTTTCCCATAGTGCTGGAGACTCTTGCAGTAAGGAGGGAAACCAACACCCTCATGCTGCCCAGGTCTTCCTCAGTATCCTGGCCAGGACAGTGACGTTCTTCCTTCCCATTCAGGGTCATAGAATTACCATTCCTGTCATGTCATGGAAGTGCTCTTTCCCTAGAGAAGAAGCCAGGCTACCTGTTCAGGATTCCAGTTCCACAAAGGTACAGGCTCTAAAGATTGGCTGCTCTGCTGGAGCCCTCCCAGCACCCTCAGCAGCAGCCCCAGCATATGTGGGGCTCGGAGGAGCTCATGTAGTATGTGCTAGGCTGCACAGGGCACACGGAGTGGAGAAGGGTGCGTCAGGGGCTTGTCTGTGCTCACGGTTTGCTCCATGTCATTGAGCCTGTTCATAAGAGACATTTTATACTAGATGCTGTGAGAGCTGGAGCAGCTCTGCTCTGGAGCCAGGCTGAGGGAGCTGGGCTGGGTCAGCCTGGAAAAGAGAAGGCTCCTTAAGGGGAGAGCTTAGAGCAGCTCCAGTGCCTAAAGGGGCTACAGAAAACATGGAGAGGAGCTTTGGACAAGGGTCCATAGGGACAGGCCAAGGGGAATGGCTTTAACCTGGAAGAGGGGAGGCTGAGTTGAGCTCTTAGGCAGAAGCTCTTCCCTGTGAGGGTGCTGAGGCACTGGCACAGGGTGCCCAGAGAAGCTGTGTCTGCCCCATCCCTGGCAATGTTGAAGGCCAGGTTGGACACAGGGGCTTGGAGCAGTGGAAGGTGTCCCTGCCCATGTCAGGGGTTGGAACTGGATGAGCTTTAAGCTCCCTTACAACCCAGACCAGTCTAGGATTCTATAACTGATCTTCTGCTGAAGGTGCTTGGTTAAAGTACCTACATTTGGGCTGGATGATAGTCCTGTGAAAACATGGGTGCACACAAATAATTCAGCAAGACCTTAAGGGATGTGTGTCTGACACAGGGAGTAGTTGACCTGAAGGACAACTCTGCAAGGAGGCTTTACTGGGGCTGGGGGCTATTTATTTGGAAAGGTTTCCTCTTTCCTCATAGTGATCTTCCAAGAATGCAGAAAACCTCCTGCTCCCCAGGATAGCAGGGAAAGAGCGGTAGCCTGGGGAGGGGCACTGCGCTGCACTGCTCAGGGTGCCATTTAAGGAGCTGGATGCAGGGAATTGAGCATCTGTGCTATAAGCATGCATGCTGGTGATTTAAAGGCAGCGATGTTCGGGCTGAGAGAAACCCAATTTATCAGATGGATAGCTTGGAATTCTGTGTCTGTTAGTTGCAAAGCGAAATGAAAGCCCATTCATTTTTGTCTAACAACCTTGTTTTCCCCTTTTCAGAAAAATCTGACAGAGCTGAAGTCCTTTGGGTCACCACCTTCAGCTGTCAGCAATGTCACTGCGGCAGTGATGGTGCTGATGGCTCCAGGAGGAAGGATTCCCAAGGACAGGAGCTGGAAAGCAGCGAAAGCCGCCATGGCCAGGGTGGATGGCTTCCTGGACTCCCTGATCAAGTTCGATAAGGAGAACATTCACGAGAACTGCCTCAAAGCCCTTCAGCCTTATCTACAAGACCCCAAGTTCAAGCCTGAATTTGTGACCACTAAGTCCTTAGCCGCGGCCGGGCTCTGCTCCTGGGTGCTGAACATCGTGCGCTTCCACACCGTGTTCTGCGAGGTGCAGCCCAAGAGGCAGGCGCTCAGCAAAGCCAACGCGGAGCTGGCGGCTGCCCAGGACAAGCTGACCAGCATCAAGGCCAAAATTGCTGTGAGTGCTTGCTCTTGGTGGCTCCCATCGTGCCAGTCACTGCTTGGGGAGAGAGCTCCGCTTTCTCTGCACTCGTGGGATTTTAAGGGCAGGGAGGGAATCACAGAATGGTTTGGTTGGAAATGGCCTTAAGCTCATTCAGTTCCAACCCCCTGCCATGGGCAGGGATGCCTCACACTGAGCCACGTTGCCCAAGGCTCTGTCCAATCCGGCCTTGAACACTGCCAAGGATGGGGCATTCACCACTTCTTTGGGCAGTGCGTTCCAGTGCCTCACCACTTTCACAGTAAAGACTGCAGTCTTTTCTATCCCTTTTATTGCTGCTTTCTACATTTCATCTGTTCTTCTCCAACCTTGCTTACACCTCAAAAATTATAGAATGGCTTGGGTTGAAGGGACCTTAAAGCTCAACCAGTTCCAACTCCTTGCCACGGGCAAAGACACCTTCCACTAGAGCAGCTTGCTCCAAGCCCTTTCCAACCTGGCCTTGAAATTAACCTATAATTCTCACATCTCAGATGTATGTTAGTGCTGGAGAACTTATTCTATGCCTTTATGCTGCTTGTTTCCAAAGCTTGGAAGGCCTGAACTTTATGATTATGTTAAAACAAATGACAATCTCTGGTTTGGTTACTGGTATTCCAATGGTATGCCCTTACAAAACTAACTGGTTGAGGTGAGTTTTCCCCTCTGCACATGGGTAATGATACACTGCTCAGCATGGGGGATATATGGGGCGCTATATCCTTGCTTACCGAGCTGGTGTATCATGGATAGCCTCACAGATGTGAAGCTGATTCATATCTGCTCGCATCAAGGCCCTGAGCTGTTGCATACCCCTTTTTTACTAATAATTGATGCTGTTGTCATTGTCATTAATATTGAGTTCCTTTCCCTCTCCTTTGCCTGGGAAATAAGTTTGCTATGACTCTGGGGAGGGGAGATGTAGAAGCAAGATGTATACTCACAGTCGCACACAGATGTATGTGTCTGTGGGGTACTGCAGGTGTGATCTGTTCTTTGTAACTCATAGGTACTAATTTATCAGACCATGCTTGTGTGTTGGGATTCTATATGTACGAGTGTACACCTGCACATATGCATGCAGAAACAGAACCTTTTTGTGTTATTAATTCCAAAGCAGGTCAAAGAGAGACAGTTTTGTGTTCCCCAGTATCCATGAGAGCTACAGCTACCCTTAATGTAATCCTCTTCCATTTCCAGGTTTGTTTCTGGTGTGTAGCTCAACCAGTGTTGATGTGATTTACAAGCAGTTTAGCCTTAAGCGGTTTGCACTGAGTGCAGATAAAAACAATTATTACTTCTCTTATCAGAAGTTAAATGTTCCAAGTGCTCGCGAGAGCTCTTGACTTGGTTTAGACCAGAGTGTGAACAGCTCTGTCCAAGCAAAGGGCTCTTTTTATCCAGGTGGTTTGAGCTCTTTCTACCCCTTCTCAGCCCCAAGGCACTTTGCAACCAATCTGCATGTGAAATGGTCCCAAGTAGTGCTGGTTGGGCTCCTCTGCAGGAGCCTCCCAGGGGACACACTCAGGAGCAGAACAGTTATTAATTCCCTTGTTCTATTCCCTTCTAGAAATAGGGTGTGAGAGGAGTGGCTTGGACATGGTTCAGTACCTGCAGCTGCCCAAGGCATCCCTTGGGAACTTGAGCACAACTTGGTGATTCAGCCTCAAAGGCTGCTCTGGGACCAAGGGAGCTGCAGCATCAGGAGAAATGGAATTCTGTTCTGTTAGCTGCCCTCTCACTGCTCAGCCATAGCACTGATCATTGGTACTTATTATAAGGGGATCCCTTGTCTCAGTTTAAATTCACACTGGGGCAGTCCCAGATAAAGGAGCTTTATGTGTTGTGTGCTGTGTTTTGTGTGCCCTGTGCTGAGGATGTGAATTACAAGCACATAACACAGCACATCACTGCTCTATGCTGACTTCTGATGCCACAACGCTGCACTGCGGCTGCACCCTGGGCAGTGGTGGTGTGTGTGGTGGTGGAGCTTGGCCAGCACTGTCCATGGGGTGAATGGTCTCTGGAGAAGCGTTTTCCTTAAAACCGTGCTCTTGTCTCCTTGTCTGCATGCGCAGCGCCTCAACGAGAACCTGCGGAAGCTCACAGCCAAGTTTGAGAAGGCCACTTCAGACAAACTCAAATGTCAGCAAGAAGCTGAAGCAACAGCATGTACTATCGCTCTTGCAAATCGCCTGGTGAGTGTCAGCAGATGCAGCTCTGGTGGCATGAATGGGAGTTATCAGGTGCTTCTGAGATGTGAACCATGTGCATGCGGTACGTGACATCCTGTCATTTGTGGGGAATACATTTCCTGCCCTGCAGCAAGATTTGGGAATGGAAATGATTTTGCTTTGGCTGTTTTCATCCACTGCTTGTATTTAAAGAGACCGGTTATACTCTATTCACAGCTCTCATCTTCTTTCTGTTACCTGAATGTGTGATCAAGTACTAATGGGCCCAAATTGGGTGATTTAAACATCAGATGGGTAAAATAAAGGTGGGAACATGCCAATAGCTTTGCAGGTTTTGGAATGAGAAGCAGTGAATAGAGCTCCAAAAAGCAGTGTCTGTCCCTCTTCTCAGGCCATCAGTATGTATCACCTATTGTACTTTCAAAACATGCAGCCTCCTTGTCTTCACTGGGGGCAATGCCCTTGTCACTGCTTCATCCATTAAAGACAGAGATGTTGGCTTCTGGTCCCACTGTCCTCTTAGCTGGAGCCTCAGCTCACATCCAGTGATGCCATTACCCATAACATCTTGTGCTTTAGCTTCTGCACTGGCTGTTAGCTTGGAGCAAGCCACATCTTCCTCCAGGCAGGGAAACAGACTGCAGGAGACTGTCTTGTGCATGAGCTCTGCCTGGTGGGGTTGGAGTTGGTTCTAGCAGCTGGATCTGCTGACTCAAGCTAACCCTTCAGCACCCAAAGGCAGCATTGACATTGTCTGCATGGAGAACCCCAACTGTTCTGTGCTTTCAGAACATCTGTCTCGCTGCGCCTGCAGGGCCTAGAGCAGCTCTGCTCTGGAGCCAGGCTGAGGGAGCTGGGCTGGGTCAGCCTGGACAAGAGAAGGCTCCTTGAAGGGAAACCTTAGAGCATCTTTAGTGCGTAAAGGGTCTGCAGGAAAGCTGGAGAGAGGCTTTGGACAAGGGCCTGTAGGGACAGGACAAAGGGAATGGCTTTAACCTGACAGAGGGGAAACTAAAGAGGGGAAGCTCTTCCCAGTGAGGGTGCTGAGGCACTGGCACAGGGTGCCCAGAGAGGCTGTGTGTGCCCCATCCCTGGCAGTTTTCAAGGCCAGGTTGGACACAGGGGCTTGGAGCAAGCTGCTCTAGTGGAAGGTGTCCCTACCCATGGCAGGGGCTGGAACTGGAGTAGCTTTAAGGTCCCTTCTAATGTAAACTGGTCCGTGAGTCTATGATAAGATGCAGTAAGGACTTCTATGAGTACAGATAAAGCAATGCACTCCCATGTGCCCTTCCTCCCAGGAGCAAGTGGAGGTAAAGAGAGTGTGTTCAAACCACTGTCTTTACAAAGAGGCGGTACCTGTATGTCCAGGAGAGTGCCCTGGCCTGACTGATTGTATTCAGAGATGGAGATTGGTCTCTGTCTTGTTGAAGCTGCTTCTGCTGGTGGAGCTGGTGGCAGCTAAGTCACAGTACAGAAGTGATGCTGGATCCAAGTTTCTCTGCTTGTTTGATCAGCTCCTGACTGGGTTGGGCTGTAATTTTGTCATGGGTTCAGCAGCGGCAGTCATTTTTCTTTAAGCAGTAGCTGGTGAGCACTGTGTTTTGGACCCATGACAAATTTCTACATAAGATGTCTATTTGTACCTGTGCCAGTGCAGATAAAGAAAAACAGCAGAGCAGTGAAGCCTTTTGCTTCGGGCGTGTAGAGTTGTGCTCAGTTCTCTGTCTCCTACCCTCAAACCTTTTTATGTGACCTTCAGCTCTTTAGTTGAGATTTTCAGAGTCCAGATTTCAAGTAGGTTTTCATGGGCATGTTGTGGGGCATCAAAGTGCTCCAGGAACTTCTCTATTCACCCGTTATATGTTTAGGTACTGGAGAACTGCTAAAAAAAACCCCTTTTGTCTTGAATTTCTTCATGCTTCCTTTGAAAACAAATGCAGTCAGGACTGTGATAAACTCAGATGTAAGGGGTCAAAGACAAATAGCAGATAAGTCCCCTCCTGTTCTGATGAAGATCTCTTATGCAACCACTGAAGAGGTTTGATACTTTCATTTTCTTCAGGTTAAGCCTCACTGGGTGCTTCCAAAACCTTTAATTAAGACAGGAAAGTATCTTTTCCATTTGAAAGAGCCGTTTCTGGGCAGATTTTGCAGGATGAGTTATTTCCCTGTGTTTTTCCACAGCCTAAAAACATCCAGTTTAACATGGGATGTGAAAGGAGATTGTGTCTCACTTAAGAGTGAGTAAACACTAAAGAGAAGAAGAAAATGTTTCATGAAAAGAAACGTGGAAATGATGGTTTCAGTGCTTTGCACTGTATAGGGCTTAATTTCACCTCGGTTAGTACCACTGTAACAAACAGAACACATTTTCTTAACAGTGCCTGCTTAGCATGTGAATTCTTGGCTAAAAACATGAATCTTCAGTCAGATTCAGAGAGCTGGGCTGGTTCAGACTGGAGAAGATTCCTTGAGGGGAGACCTTAGAGCATCTTCAGTGCCTAAAGGGACTCCAGGAAACCTGGAGAGGGGCTTTGGACAAGGACAGGGGAATGGCTTTAACCTGGAAGAGA